>CM031375.1:2885516-3113536 GCA_018208015.1 Medicago ruthenica | reverse complement strand
AGCACCGTGAATTTTAAATGAGACATAATAAATGCTTATTTTTCTAGAGCCGCACATCAGCACCGTACACCATAAGCTATATGGGAATTTGGTGCATGGGAAATAGAAATCAAATTTGAATTTCAAATGGTGCATTAAAGGTGTGTTGATATGGGTATTGTGATGTGTGCATACCATTAAAACAGCAGATCAATGGCTGAGATGCATTAGGCGCCTAAATGAAGGAGATCAACGGCTGACATGAATTGGCGCCAAATGAAATAGGGTTAGGGTTTGCAAGGATGGTTGCAATGTTAACCGATATTATATAATAAGAAGTGGTGCATATATGTAAGAACATATCAGTTAAAAAATGTTATAGCCCTCAAATAGATGTTAGTATCTCGTGAGATTGGTCTTTGCATATCGGGTTAGGTATTTGAATTCATCTAACAATGAACACTTCATATCAAAGGCACGTTTGATATTTAAATGGCACATATGGTTGCATTCAATTATTCAATTTTCTCAATATATTATTTACGGATTTCAAGCTGTGTTTAGTGTCTGTCTTTGTGTCAATGTTTCATTGTTGTTATTGTTATATGTGTGTGAATCTAATGTTAGAGTTTGTGTTGATGCAGATGATGACACAGAAGTGAATGATTCTCCTATAGAGCAGGTCAGACTAACAGTGTCAATTACAGACGACCCTACACAACCAGCACTGACATTTAGGACATGGGTTATTGGTTTTGTGTCTTGCATTGCCCTTGCCTTTGTGAATCAATTCTTTGGGTTCAGAACCAACCCTCTGACTATCACTGCTGTCTCAGCACAGATTGTTTCTCTCCCAATTGGGAAACTAATGGCTGCAACACTTCCAACAACAATATATAAAGTTCCCTTCACTAAATGGTCCTTCACATTGAATCCTGGACCATTCAAATTGAAGGAACATGGCCTCATTACCATCTTTGCTAGTGCCGGAGCTGGTGGTGTTTATGCCATTTACATTGTCACTGTTGTTAAGGCTTTCTACCACAGGAGTATCAATCCAATTGCTGCTTTTTTGCTAGCAATAACAACTCAGGTGAACAATTTTCGTTAAATGGTAAACATTTGCATTTTTTTTTTCAATTTATTATAACCAACCAAAAGAAATTATAATTAAAAATGTCTTTTTTTTTCTTGAATTTTTTAGATGCTTGGTTATGGCTGGGCTGGTATTTTCAGAAGGTTCCTTGTGGACTCTCCTTATATGTGGTGGCCTAAAAATCTTGTCCAGGTGTCTTTATTGAGGTACTCCCCTCCGTCACAAATTATTAGAGAAAAAAAATCAATTCACGTCTATTAAGAAAACTAAAGCATAATAATTTGAAGTATAGCTTTTTGTGTTCTACTTGAAATAAGTTTAATGAAAAGATGTAAAAACAATTTTAATATGTTATTGGTTATGGAGAAAATGGAATGAGAGAAAATTGAATACAATTCCTATTTAATTTCACGAGAATAAGCAAAAGCGAAAAAGATGATTTGTTGAAACAACATAATTAAATAGGGTAAAATATATTTTTTGCTTATAATTTGTTAAAAAAAAAGTCTTTTTTATATATAATTTGAGACGGAGGGAGAATTTCTTTTTTTTACTATCATGTTTTTTGTGTGCAAATTCCTGCTTTTCTTTCATGAGAATGGAAAATATTTTAAGCTAACTAACTAGTACTCCGTCTCTAAATATAGTAGTTTTTCTTTATCCATTTTATAAGACCCTTTTTAAATTTCTATGTTCGTTAATTATTTGTTTATCAATATACCCCTAATTATTTTACATATTTTTTACGATTTGTAATAAATACTCTTATACAAATATTAGCTAATTTTCTCTGCTAAAGAGTAAACTTGTAAAACAATATCATTGTAAGTAAATATAACTTTTTAAACTTCATTGAATAACTGATGTATCTGATTCGTAATACTCTCTCCAGTCTCATATGTAAACAAGAAACCAAAAAAGCTAAGAAAGTAGTCTAAGTACAGGTCATTGTAAAAAAACAAACCTTTTCCAATTTTACCTTTGAATGTGCTTTGGAAAGTGTTGAAAACATTAGAATGTGAATATTTATAGTAGATTTAATTTAACGGTAAATTTGGAATAATGACATTAAATATATTAATTATAGTAGACTTTTGCTTATATTTGAGACCATGAGAATTTTTTTTGTTGCTTACATATGGGATCGGTTTGGAGTATATTAGTTACTCGATTAACCTAAATAAAGAATATTTGCTTACAATAATGGTCGGATGGAGTACAAATTATCAATATATTTAGTAGAATGTTAACAAGTATCTTAAGAGCATAAGTTAAAAAACCAAAGATAAATTTTTTATCGTGGAAGTTGTGTTCAAAAGTTTGAAAATTGTCAATTTCATCACAATTTCAAAGATAAAATTTCTATCCTTAGTCTAATGACATGTGTCATCAGAGCATTTGTTAGCAAGACACGTAAATTTAATACCATAATCAACTATCTTAATTTTTTTTTTGAAGAACTTTCTTAATTTTTTGTTTTACTCAATGATGTCTTATATTCGGGGGTGGTAGCACATTTAAGTTTTGAATATTGTTAACCTTTTTGAAATATAGTATCGTCCATCAAGTTACTAAACAAATTAAGAAAATAAATTTCTAGAGTGGATGAATTGTTGTATATGTAGAACCTAAACTTCGGACTAAAAGTGTGTGTAGTGATGACATGTGTCACTGTCTAACACCGATTAGATACCGACATCTGTGGTTACATTCAATAAATTAATTTTTTCAAATTATAACCATATTCGATATGTCTGGTGTCGCCTGTATTAATTGTATATGTGTCCCTCCTTCAAATATTTAATATTTGGGATTGTGATGTTGATTTTTATTTTTTTTTTCTAACTGGTAAATGATTGAATGACACGGCATTTCATGAACATGAAAAGAGGCCTAAAGGATGAAACACTAGGCTGCAATTCTTTTTCCTGATTTTTGTGGCTAGCTTTGCTTATTACATTATTCCAGGCTACTTTTTCCAAGCAGCATCATGCATCTCAGTTGTTTGATTGATATAGAAAAAACTCTATCACTGCTCAACAGATTGGTTCAGGAAAGAAAGGTCTTGGTATTGGTGCATTTGCCCTTGATTGGAACACTGTTGCTAATTTCTTAGAAAGTCCTTTGGCTTATCCTGGTTTTGCCATCATCAACATCTTGGTTGGATTTGTGTTGTTTCTCTATGTTGTGATTCCCATTTCCTATTGGAATAATTTTTATGAGGCCAAAAAGTTTCCTTCATCACTTCAACCACATTTGATTCAACTGGTACAAAATATAATATTCTAGGATTCTTAATGAAGCAACCTTTGAAATTGATATGGATGGTTATAACAATTACAGCAAGCTCCATCTTAGTATCATATTTGCATTTGATTATGGATTGAGTTTTGCAACTCTCACTGCCACCGTGTCTCATGTTTGCCTCTTCCATGGAAAGTATGTTTTCTTAGATTCCACAATCTTTGATTATGTATTGTTGATGCAACTTTTATGATAAACCGTCTAACTATATATTTTGGTGACTGTGTATTTGAAAGAATGAAAATTCAGTCGTGGAGGAGGACAACAACTGCGCTAAAAACACAACCGGAGACGTACATACAAGACTCATGAAGAGAAACTACGAACAAGTCCCTGAGTGGTGGTTCATGACCATTTTGGTTCTTATGATTATTTTGGCCTTGGCATGTTGTGAAGGCTTTGGCAAGCAGCTCCAACTTCCATGGTGGGGAGTCTTGCTTTCTCTATCAATTGCATTGGTTTTCACTTTGCCAGTTGGTGTCATCCAAGCAACAACAAACCAGGTAATTTTTTCTTTCTTAACCCTCCAGTTTCCAGGGAAAAGGACTCTGGTAACAAGATAATTAAGATTGTCCAGCAAATGTAGAACAAAAAAAATAAACTAACACATGTTTCCTTTGTGTGCAGCAAGCTGGACTCAATGTGATCACAGAGTTGATCATTGGGTACCTTTACCCTGGAAAGCCTCTTGCTAATGTAGCCTTCAAGACTTATGGATACATCAGCATGTCACAGGCACTTACTTTCCTTCAAGACTTCAAATTAGGTCACTACATGAAAATTCCTCCAAAATCTATGTTCATAGTACAGTTGGTAGGAACTTTGGTTGCTTCAAGTGTATACTTCGGCACAGCATGGTGGCTTCTAACAACTATTCCACACATATGTGATGCACCAATGTTGCTTGATGGTAGTCCATGGACTTGTCCTGGTGATGAGGTTTTTTACAATGCTTCAATCATATGGGGAGTAGTAGGACCAAAAAGGATGTTCACCAAGGATGGAATATACCCTGGAAATTGTTGGCTGTTCAAATTATGCTATGCTACGGTGCTTTAGCGCCACTATGGTAGTCATTTGACGACACTTTGTATTAAATAGCGTATCGTGGAATGATGATGATTTGTTCAAATTCCACAACGGTATAGTGTTTTATTTGCTATTTGACAACATTGTAATTAACATAGTTTCTACTTTTGTAATTTCAATCCTTGTCAATTGCATAAATACAGTAGAAAATTGAACGAGTTGTACCGATTGCAAAATTGTTTCTATAAACCATTTCTTTTATTCAATTCTATCTATTGAAATTTGCAAGCATCTGTTCTAGTACATCAAGCAAGCAATATGTATGAACCAATTCAAAATAGCCACAAGCATAATGGTTGGAATTTGAACGTATTCAATGACACATTCTCATAACTTTAAAATGTTGATTCTTACACAATTTAGATGACAGTTTATGAAAATTATACACAAGTTAATAAGAACAAGAATTTTATCATGCTACCAAGTTATAAAAGCTAGAAAAGAAAGAAGGTGATACATAGCCATAAGGTTTAGTAAAAACATTTTTTGTACACAAACTGCACAATTTTTTTAACTACCTATTCTCATTCACTTGTATCCAAGGAATCACAATTTATTTCGTACAACTTTTAAAAAAAACCTTTCCCCATAGTACCAAGTACCATTGTTTTTGTGAAAGTGACATTGAAAATTGCTTCATTGATTGCCCTTTCGAAAACAAATTGTTAAGTGGGTCTAGCTTCACTAAAGAGCAAGCAATAAAATATATTAAATTTAAAATAATAATCAAATAAATAAGAACATAAATCATATTGAATAGACAAAGATGGTGTCCCTTCAAATATGGTGGTGTAAAGATCTTGTTGAGTATGAGCCGTACGCAGTCTCAAACATGTGTTTGATCGTTTTGTTGTGGAGGGCAACTAGGGGATAATTCAGGGGTATACTTGTCTAAGGAAATTCAATACGAAGCCTATTATTCACTATCAATAATACGGAACTACAGGTGTTTAGGGTGTGTTTGATTCTAGTTTAATGTATTTTATTCCTAGGAATAACTTAGAATATAAGGATGAGAATTTTATCTAGGATAATAAAAAAAAAATGTTTGGTTAGTATTATAAATTCCAAAAACTTCAATAATAGTGAGGCTAATAGATAGTTGCAAAAACTTTATTCCCACCCTTTTCTCTGGAAAAAAATTTCTAATCCAGGAACATTTTATACCTAAAAAATTTATAACAAATATAGGAATAAGACATATTTGTATCATTTTATTCTCAGGTACCTACAGAGATAACTTTGAAACGAACATCTGACCAAACTATGTTATCAAACATTGCCTTTCATAGTTTTCGATTTATTGTTTCCAATTTACCGTTTCTTTAATCTTATGTTACTGGTTGATGTTCTTCAAACACAACTACAGAGAAGGATAACATAGTCCATCATCAAAGTTGGAGGATGCTCGAGAGAAAGAAAGTAGCGCAAAGGAAGAAAAGGTATAACCCAAGTCTATCTTCCTTAGAAAATATAAGTCTTAAAAGAACACACCCTTAGCAAACCATATGAAACAGGATAATGGATAACTATGACTATATTGTTTCTTCGAAATAACAATGTTCTAAGCAAAGCAAGAAAACTCCAATTTAATATACCTACATAAAGGTGAGAAAGGAAAGAAGAAAAATAGCCTTGCAACAAAAAAATATGGCCCTTTGTGGAAGGAAAACTCTGAAAATTGTAAATCGGATGATAAATATCCTGCTTATACATCTGATAAAGTTTCTCATAAAACAACATTCCTCAAGTCAAGATCTATTCCCTGATTGTTTGTTACGAGAATTCGGCATATGAGCCATGATATGCTTGAACATCACCCACTTGCAAAGTAGATTGGATACAAATGAACCGAGGACCGAGATCAGTTGAAGAGCCCTGGGTTTAGCCAATCCCTGAAAACAAAATTGGATAATATAGATTGTGTAAAGTCGATTTTAACTGCAGATATGAAAATCAAGAAGAAAACAGATGGGAGAACGAAGGGTGGCGGGGGTAAAAGAACCTACTTGCTTATATCATCAAGGTGATCATCAAAATCTACAATGTCATTCCATTTCTCAGATGAAATATAATCCAATAAGATCAGATTTGCTGATGGCTCTTTGAGAGAGAATCGGTTGTTCGCATCTGACTGAACCAACTTCCAGTTCTTAGATGCATCCCTAACATAAAGCTAAACCATAAGAAAAAAGGCAATCTTTGTTAATGCAACCAACAAAAAGATGGATCTACATCATATGGTAAAGGTCATACTTATATAACATATAGTTAATGAGATATATGACATATAGTTAATGAGATTTTATTTTAATAACAAAAAAAGAAAAGGAAAGGAAAGGAAAATAGGAGGGGGGGAATTAAGGAAAGTATTCGGGGCTATATGGAAAACGGCACGGAATCTTTGTAATCAGTACAAACATTGGATGAAACCTTATAGTGGATTGAGATTGCAGCCTATATATTTAAGCAGAGTAAGCAAATTACACAACATAATTATTTTATTCACCATCTCATCAAAATTTTAGATCACTATACTGCAATGCGTGGTAAACCAAACAAAGAATATTCCCTCTTTTGACTTGTGCTGAAAATAGGAGGGGGAATTAAGTATTCAGGCCTCGTGATTATAAGACTTGCCATCAGATCTGAGTTCCAAGATGTTACGACAAATAACCCAGACATTGTCAAATGGAAAAGGAGGCTACAAAGATACGCATATTATAGTTCAAAGGATTCGATGATTCCATTATAAAAAAGGGGTTCTTTGATCTGCGCAGGATAAGTCCTAAAGGATTTCAAGATATTTGATGATTCCAGACAAAATTCGCCCCCAAATTTGATTCTCATCCACCCCGAATTCTACATTTACTGTGAAAACAAATGTTGAGAACACAAATAGCTTCTCAACATGTATATCTAAACATAAGTAGTTTATTAAATTAAGTGTCATGTGCGATAAGTGCTTCATTAATTTAGTTTCCCAAACGCTCCCTTGATTAAACATTATCTAGAGCAAGCCCAAATAAAATTCATAAAACAGCTTTGATATGAAAAATTATTAGAGGCCTATATGAACACAGTTTCCAATACTAATAACACCACTAACCTGCATTATAGCACTGCTACTCTTGCTCTTTTTCAAAGCTTCAAGCTTCTTGTTATCTAACTGCAAAAAATAATCAAAAAAATGAAAAACAAAAACTACATAATTCAAATCAAAACAAGATCAACAAAATTCACATCACATACCAATAGAATAGCAGCTAGTGGAAAGTAACGACAGATATGGTCACCAATATTCTTTGCCATACCACCAAGCTCAAAATCATCAGACCTCTCATTGGCATGAAAATAACCAACTATGTTCAACCCTTTGGCAGAAAAGTATTCCTCTATCTATCACACAGACAATAGCAAATCACAACAACAAGAAAATCAGAAAACTGTGGAGAATCTAAAGCTATGCAGCACTAACACATACACCAGACATGACACTCGACACCAGTAACTGTTTGGAAAAAAAATTGTAATCATATTTGTCGGTGTCGTGTTAGTGTCGAACACAACACGGACACATGTCACACACCAAACATGAAGCATTGACATGTACACCTGACACGACACTGTCAGTTTGTCACCGGTAATTAGTTTGAAAATTCACTAATTGAGTATAATTACAAGTGTCGGTGTGGGAAACAGGTGTGTCAGACAAAGGACACACCTCCGATCAAAAATGTCAATGCTACAAAGATCTAAAGTAAACAAGAACACAAAAACTAGATTAACTGATAAACCCAACAGAAATAAAGATCAACCCAGATGATTAAATTGCATGTTAATTAATAAAGTTTATGTCTTTATGCATAATTTAGCAGTTAACAATTTTGGGTCAGAATTGAATGAGAAAAAAACATAATAAGACCCTAAGAGAGAGAGAGATGGACCAACCAGAATGAGAGAGATCTCCAATTGAGGAAGAAGAGGGATTTGAGAGTGGAATAGAGGGACGGCATCGGTGATCTCAACGGTGTCGTTGGAAGAAGAGATGCGGCCGATCAAGACGCCGTTGACGGCGGATGTAGGGTGTTTGAGAGAGTGGAGAACGAGTTTGATGTATGCGTTTTGTGAAACCTCGTACTTCAAATCGTTGCTTCCCATGTTTCTGATGATACTGATGATGATTCAGTTTCACCGCACACAACACAAACACACTACGCAGGTTGTTCTGTTTCTTATGTTTGCGTTTGTTTGTGGACTTCGATGTTGGTTTGTTACTTGTGAAGTGTGAACTGGTTCTAACGACGTCGTTTTATTATAGAGTCAAATTAGATCAACGCTCGAGTCATGGTTCTTTTGGGTCACTATTTATAGGGCTTTATATCCCAATAAGATAAGTATGGCCCAAAAACATACACAGAGCGGCATCTAACCGTCACTAGTGTAGTGAATGAATAATTTCATAAGCGAGAAGAGTAATTTTGTTTAGTAAATTGCTCTTCTCCCATACACTTTTGTTCATTCTCATGTGATTTGACCAATGTGAGTATATACCAACGTGAGTTAATTCACGTTCGGTATATGCCAACGTGAGTTAAGTCACGTTTGGTATATACCAACGTGAGTTAACTCATGTAGGTACAACGCCAACGTGACTTAAGTCACGTTTGTTTTAGGTAAGTTATGTTTTCATCAATTTTGCTCAAAGATAATATTTTTTTAAGACCCCAAACATACAATATGTTATGTTCATTTTTTAAAAGCATGTCATGTCTTAGAAACAACAATAACAATAATTCTTTCATGATCCAAAATAAATCATAACTAAAAATATACAAGTACGCGTAATAAATTCCAAAAGTAATAGAATACGACAAATTTTAGTTATAATTTCATCTCCGTTCAAATAAATGAAGTGTTGCGTTACATTACATTATCCCTAAGGATGTTGTATCATCATGATGTTGGATTAAAATTAAATTCATGAAAGATTGCCGAAAATGTTGACATTGAAGTGTCTTATACTTAGTGTAAAAATTTGCAAGTCTCTTTCAAAACTCGAATGAGTTGTCACAGAAAGGAATGCATCTAAATATATTCTTTTGAACTTAATCCTACTGCTCTGTCAACTGACAAGTTTCAATTGACAGAGGAGCATGATCAAGCACAAAACAACATCTTAGAAATGTATTCCCACTCATCCTATACGAAAGAATTCGATGTGAAAACATATATAGTTGATTCAGCATAATACATGTTGTGTTCTCTTCATTCTTTTGAGTTTCCAAAGAGAATTGCAAACATTTATGTTAAGTAAAAGACACTTCAATGCCAACATCTTCAGCAAACTAACAAAAATTAAACTAAAATCCAACAAAATAATGGCACAGCATAATAATACTACCTAAACATCTTCATCTGGCTGAATCAAACTCTCGAGAATATCTTCAAGCGATCTCAGCAACGCATCCATCTCGATACTCGGGAACATGTTGTGTTGATCAAATATCGAGAACATGCTTCTCATTTCATCGTCGTTCGTTAACTCCAGTCGACTGAACGTCAATCTCCCCTCGGAGTACCAGCAAATGTCGTGGAAAGGCGTGATGTCCCGCTGATCCTCGTACGACCTCCAGATGACAACAACATTGACCATCAGATCAATGAGGCCACAGTAATGTCCAGGATCATAATGGCCCCTAGGCGGTTTCCATCTAGCAACAAGCAGGTCAGCACGATCGTAGTCCAGAGCATGAATCCTCGGAAAGAGCTTCTTGAAGTGCTCCAACATCCATCCCTACAAACACAAAGAGACACAATAAATCAATAATATCAACACAAGTATCATACAAACAAATATTTCTGCATCACAAACGCATAAACAGACACAATAATATCGTAAGTCATTTATAATATGTTATAAATAAGAAAAAAAATATTACCTCAAGTAGAGTCATGTAACCGCCACAAGCGCCAATGGTCGGGTCTGTAGCAAGAGAAAGCTAGTGGTAGAATCAAGCAAGTGTCATCTCGCCTCAGGACCACTCGTGCACCGTGTCCAAGTCCTACATCATAGTCAGCCACAACAGATGAATGCTTCTACTGTTCTTGTTGGCGAAAATGGTGACGCCAACCAAGAACAAGAAAAATGCCTTAATGCACTGCGTCTTAACCCTCTCCTGCTCCTCCTCATCACCAGACTGCTCAAACCCATTGCACCTATGTGAGAGTCCGTCATGTTGTCTCCTCAGGTTAGATATACTAATATACCCACCCCACTGTTTATTTGTCTCATTCTCAGCCTCCTCCTTCGTCATACTCATCTCGCTCTGCAGCAGCTTCATACATATCCCATATCCTACATCCTCGTCACCCAGGAGTCTCCCGACGATGGGGATGTGTAGAAGACACGTCACATCATCTAGTGTTACGGTTATCTCCCCAACGGGCAGATGGAAGTTGCTGGTCTCCGCATGTCATCTCTATGACAAGGCGGTGATGAGGGCGGAGCTGATGTTCTCGTACCCAGTCTGAAGGAGGGGTGCAAGGCCGGATGCCTCCACCCGCTGCCATAACCATACATGTGCCCGTGTCAGGACTGTCAGCTTCTCACTCTTAAGCTTCTTCCCGTGCAAGACAGTGGTCGCCTTATGCGTCCTCCGAAACTAAAATACAAAAGATTAAACGAACAACAAATCGTTAAAAATATAAACATTTGAATAACTAAAAAAAACATAACAATTTAATCGTAAAAAAAATAATTAAATTAAACATTTTAACATAGTAAAATTAAAATAAAATAAACAATTAAATTGACGCGTAATTAAATTGACGCGTAGTTAAATAGACGGGTAATTAAAATTGAAGCATAACTAAATTGACGCGTAATTAAAATATTTTAACATAAAAATTAAATCGTAAAATTAAATTAAAATAAACATATCAATTAACGCATAATTAAATAAAATTAAACAATTATACTTACTTCGGCGTCGCTCTAAAGCTTGCATGCCACATGTCTACCGAAATTCGGTAGAAGCGTCAAGTGAGTAGGGCCCCCGGGAAAACTCTGAGGCACGACCTCCTCCAGAGCCTGTTGCTGGGCCTTACCCTCCTGCTGAGTCTGCTCGTACTGAGGCTGATACTTCTCATGTTGTTGCTGATATTGTGTGGGGTCCATTATCTGAGACCCACCCGCCTGGGACGACGTCCCCACATCCTGTCTCCTTCGAGGAGCAAGGTACGTGTTGGTAGCAACAAAAGTAAGTATTTTTATATCGTCTCCACTGGGACTAGTGCGCTATCTCAAGCCGTTCAACAATCGTTATCATTTTGAGTAAGGGTTTTATAAGTTTGTTTGCATAAAAACTAATGGAATGTAAAAGCGGGAATAATGACGACAAGTAATAGGGAATAAAAGCGTTGAGATCGGAGTTCCTCAATCGAGCATCGAAAATAATCTAATAATCATGCATATGAATTCTAGCGTTTTAGCGAAATTATCACGTATCACTCAACAACACCATTCGTGTCCAAATGACGTCGTGAGATCGATCGTATCGTTTAATAGACGATTTCCCAATCTATCAAACGATCCGAAAGCTTTACGTTCCAATACTTTCTGTGATTATCAAAACTAAATTCCATGTCTAGAATTTCTTATTTTGATAGTAGATTATTCTCACCAAAGATTCAAAAGTATTCGTCAATAACATTTAAATCAAACATAATAATGAATAGCAAGAATAAACTCAATATCACATAAGTTGCTAGAATCATATATTTAAAGATCAAAGATTACATCTAAGCTAGATAAAGTACCTCCAATCCCAACAAAAGGGAGTTAGTTGTTCACTTTCATGACAACTATACAAAAGTGTAAAGAAAGATGAAGATCCAAGCCTAAGTTCTTGATTTCCCAAAGAGTCTTAGTTGATTCCACACTTCAATCACTCTTGCTCCATGAAGATCACCTCTCTTAGCCCTCTTTTCTGTCTAAAAACTATATCCTAATAATATTACTAAACTGTAATAATTATTATCTAAAAAAGTATGAAACAAAGCTTAAATACTAAAAGCTAAAAGTGAACTCTCGTTCAGCGAGCTTCCATTCGCCCGACGAGATAAGCTTTCTTTGCCAGTGGTTTTCAGCCACGTCTTCAAATAGCATTAAACCGCCTTGGATATCGCTGAACGATGGTAATTTCGCCGGGCGAAATCATTGCTCCCCTGCTTCTGAAATTCCCTGCCTAAGCTCGCCATTCTCTCGCTTTTAGCTCGTTGGGCGAGCTGCCATATTCATTTCTTCTTGTTTCTTTGCTCAAATCATGTACTGGCTTGCATTTTCCTGCACAAATGGATGGGGAAAGAAGTAAAAGCATAATTTGGCATTTAATCAGTGATTATGAGCTTTTCTTATGATAACTTGCAAAACAAGCTACTTAAGTGCTTAAATTAAATATTCATTTTAACTAATTTCTGGCACTTATCAGTACGCAACGGCCTTTTCGGCCCGTGCACTCCCGATCATGGTCTCCCTGTCTGCTCTCAATCTTTCTACTCCCAATTTCTTTAGTCTCTCAGACGTATCTACACAATATTTATAAAAGCAAAAATCAATGATTTTTTAGGGACATTTCACTCAATCATTTGTAAATAATCAACAACAGCAGTTTAATTTTGGCAGTGTCATTTTAATCTCTAACCTACCATATTGCATTAAAAATCACTATAATCAACATTAACAATCCAATTTCTAACTAATTTTATCATTAACAATGCAGAAATCAGACAAATTTTCATTGAGACATTTTATCAAACACCTAGAGTTCAACATAAAATCTAACAATTTCTAACTCTAACCTTTCACATTTTAGTTAAACCTACTCTAATCAACATCTAAACAACAATTTCTAAATTAATTCATCATTAACAATCCTAAAAACTAACATGCAAATCAAACCCTAAAATCATAAAATTGTGAAATTTCTCCAAAAAAAAAACAAAATTTAAACCATAAAAAGCCAATGCAATAGGATAATAAACACTTACTTGATTTTGGGGTAGAAATTGACGTTGATTGGCGCAAGAATGAAGAAAATCGCACTTGGAGGGAGCATAATCATAACTTGAATGAAGAAAAACACAATGGTTTTGTGTTTCTGCCTTTCTGTTTCTATAACAGAGCACAGTGTGACTTAAGTCACGTTGGTATGTACTGAGCGTGAATCAACTCACGCTGGCTCAACGTGACTTAAGTCACGCTGATGCTACCGAGCGTGACTTAAGTCACGCAGGGGCATTTTCGGTACTTCGTATGGGAGGTTTCTCTTTGTGAGAAGAACAATTTTCTTTTGTTTATTTGAGAGTTGAGACTGGTCCCTTAATAATCTTTGCATTATTATCCATTTTACTTTTTTTTTTATTAATGTCGCGGTGATTTTCGGAAATCAAGCTATTGATTAGCGTTGACTCACTAATTTTATCTCACGACTGAACTTTTAATTTTTTAAATGAAAAGTGGAAAAAAGTTCTAAATTACCACATTTTAAAAGATTTAGGGTTCGGGGGTTAGTTACGTTTAGGGAAGGTGTTAGCACCCTAAACGTTCGTAGTACTCTACGAGAACCTCTTGATTTTATTTATTTATTTTGGCTATTTTTTTTTTAAAAGAAAAGAATGAATTAGAATGGTGGGAAAGGAAAATAAAATATTTTTTTTTGTATTTTTTATGATTTGGAAGGACAGAGTCCTCTGCCTACGTACCCGTGAGGGATCAAAACCTCGTAGTTCGGGGTAAAAATGACGGTTGATTTGTTGTGTTTTTTATTGGTTTTAAAAAGAGTTTAAAGATAAAATAAAGGCCAAGTGGCAAAATAAGATTGGTTTGTGTTTTTTAATTTTTGAAAATGATTTAAATGTTATTTAAAGTAGATTAATGGTTATTTAAAGAAAATAAAAGAGAAAAAGGGACACTTGATTGAAAATCAAGGTTTGTTTAGAAAAAAAGATTTTTTTGTGATTTTGATTATTTGCATGTTTTTGGTTTTTTTGTTTAATAATGAACTAAGACTAAAAACGTAACAAAAGTTAAATACGAGGAATTTCCGTGGCGACGTTGGATCACCACGAAATCCTTTGAAAATAAACTATCCTAATATTTTTTGTATTTTTTTGTAAAGCGGAATAAAATAAAATAAAAATAAAAATAAAAGACATAAAGCGGAATAAATAAAGTGTGGGTGTCAGTGCGTATTCTCATTTATATTTACATTGTACCTAAATACATTCTAATAAAAATGAAAGTGAAATAATAAATAAAGATAAAATTGCAAATGCGATAAAATAAATATGCTAAATGTAAACAAAGAAATAAAAATGCATGAAATAAAAGAAAAATAATAATAAAAAAAAATGCATGAAATACTATGAGATAAATATCATGAAATAAAATGCATGAAAATAAATAAGGAATTAAAAAGTAAAATGCAAGAAATGATAAAGAAAATAAAAAAGGGGAAAAGGGGGGTGCAGGGAGTAAAAAGGGTTGTAAAGAGGCGGTGCGGTTTTGCGTAGTGGTTGTTTTGCTGTGGGTTTGGCCGTGTGTGTGGCTTTATGTGGTTGTGGTATGTGGTGGTTCAGATTAGTGTTAGTGGTTTGTAGGTGGTTAGGGAGGAGGTTCGGATTGATTGTGGTTGTGGTGGAGGATGGAGTGGTGTGGTTGTGTGTGGGTGAGGGGTGGCCGTATGTGATGATTGGTTTTGTGTAGTTGGCCGTATGTGGTGATGGTTCCGATTTTTGTTGGCTGTTGATGAGGTTTGATGCAGTGTTTGTGTTGGTTTTGATTTATGGTTTTTTGTGGTTCTGATGAAAAAAATGTTGGTACGGCTTCTGATGGGAGTTGTTTGTGTTTTTTTTTTTGGGTTTCTGATGGAATTGGCTCCTAATTATACTAATTCTGCCATCACTGACCATTAAGGTTAATGAATGACAGTCTAAATGACAATCAAAACCAAATTAAAATTCTGAACAAAAAACACTCCTCATTAAAAAACCTTGCCTAAGCAGATTCAAGAGTCAGACCTTTAAAAAAGGTAAATAGCAAAAATATCAATGATAATAAAATAGAAATTAAAATAGTAATGAAACACTTAAGGGAATAAAAATGAAGGTAGAAAAAATAAAATAAATAATAATAAAAAAAAAGACGGGCCCCAACGAGACAAAAAAGAAAGAAAGAAAAAAAAAGAGATATTTTAAAATATCTTTCTGCCGAAATTTCGTCTGTGACGACGACAAATTTCGCACCAAAAGACGAGTAAAAAAGAAATTTTAGGTCAAAAATTGGGGTATGACAGATGCCCCTATTTAAGTCTCTTCGTCTGGAGATTTGAAGATAAAATCTTCGATTCGGCAGGTCGAAGGGACTTAAATACAGAGTACGCCAATTTTGGACCTAAAAAAAATGTGAGATGCTCGTGATGCAAATGCAAATGCAAGACGGCGAAGATGACCTGACTGGGGATAAAACAAAAATGAAAGGATACCCGAGTTCGTTAAAGAAAGGGATCCGACTCCACTGGGGAATAACACAGTTTCACTGGGGAAGGGATCAACTATCGTATTGACAGCTGAGAAAGGAAATATGATATGGGAAAAGACACCGACCACAAGCTGCCCGTTTGGTAGAGCTTGCCACTTGAGGTAAAGACGGAAATAAAAGTAAAATGCCACTGACGACAAGAAACAAAGGTGAATGTCAGCTGTTCGGGATGTTGCCGAACTTGCCACTGACGATATGATAAAAGATAAATGTCAGCTGCTCGGGATGTAGCCGAATTTGCCACTGACGACATGATAAAAGATAAATGTCAGCTGCTCGGGATGTAGCCGAACTTGCCACTGACGACAGGATAAAAAGGTAAATGTCAGCTGCTCGGGATGTAGCCGAACTTGCCACTGACGACAGGATAAAAAGGTAAATGTCAGCTGCTCGGGATGTAGCCGAACTTGCCACTGACGACAGGATAAAAGAATAAATGTCAGCTGCTCGGGATGTAGCCGAACTTGCCACTGACAACAGGATAGATGATAAAATGCCAGCTGCTCGGGATGTAGCCGAACTTGCCACTCACGACATGATAGATGATAAAATGCCAGCTGCTCGGGATGTAGCCGAACTGCCATTGACGACAAAGAAATAAAGGTAGACACAAGCTGTTCGTTAAAGAACTGCCGCTTGGCATAAAGAGGGTAACATCTCTGGACCAGACACACTGGGGATGACACTTGGGGAAAAAGAGTTACAAATTGTTCATGATTGATTGACATGAAAAGCAAGACTCGGGGTGGTTAATGCAACCATGTATTGAATGATGTTATGTGCATGTTGTGTATGCATGAATGTGTATATGCATGAATGTATGAATGTATGTAAGACAATACGACTTGTATGACTGTATGGAGGATTGACTTGTGGGACAGTATAACTGATGGACTTGATGAGACAAGACTGGACAGGTAAGATGGAAAGTGGATCGACGACGTAGTACAAACACTCAGCAATCTTCATTGGGGGATGATGCCATTGGGGACATATCAAAACATTGACGGGGTAAGGCCCGATGTATGCAACAACTGGTGGGGAGCAAACACTTCCTGGGGGAGACGTGTTAATCCCAAGACCCGGCAGAAGAACTGGTGTTTCTATGGTCATGCTTTTTGTTTTTTCTTTTTTGAGCCCCTAACTTTTGTTTGGACCGCCCTTTCGGGTTTTCAGTCCACCGGGAATATATTCTTTTTTGTATGCCCCTAATTTTTGCCTGGACCGCCCTTTCAGGTTTTCGATCCACCGGGACGCTCATTTTTGCCTAAGCCGCCCTTTCGGGTTTTCGACTTACCGAGCTTTTCTTTTCTCTTTTTCTTTTTTTTCTTTTTTTTCAAGCAATTGACCATGTTCAGCCTGCAAAGTTTATCCGTTCTCAGGACAGATGTTGACGCACACTTCACTTATTCATGAGTTCATAGAGAATGTGTTTGTTGTTTATGCTTTTCAAAAAATATAAAAAAAAAATTTATGATTTTGAAAAAAGTTTTGCTTCAAGTACTACCATCAAAAATAGAAGAAATTTTATAAACTGAATAAATGGGAATTCCAAATAAAAGGCACGGGCTCAAATTCATTTAACAGAGTGGTGGCCCGCCAATGGCGTGGCTCCACGGATTTCACAAAGTTTGGAAAATGGTAAATATAAGGGGAAGGTACATTGAACACAATAACCGTTATTCTCCCTAACAACTTTGAATTCCACCGTTTAGATGCTTCGGATTCAGAGTTTCTTTGACCGCTGATGTGCCCCAAGTGAGTAGAGATCAGACCAATGCAGTTACTTTGTCTTTGGATCCTTAACTTTTGCATAGATCGCCCTTTCGGGTTTTCGACCTATCAGGATGATTATCCTGTGTTTCATGTCTCTAATTTTTGCCTGGACCGCCCTTCCGGGTTTTCGGTCCACCGAGACGCTCATTTTTGCCTAAGCCGCCCTTTCGGGTTTTCGACTTACCGAGCTGTTCTTTTATTTTTAGACAAAGTATTTCTTGACTGCATCGGCGTTCACAGGACGGGGAAGCTCGTCACCATCCATAGTCGTAAGAGTCAAAGCGCCACCGAAGAAAGCTCTCTTGACGACATATGGGCCTTCATAATTAGGCGTCCATTTGCCCCTGGAATCGGGTTGAAAAGATAGGATCTTCTTGAGCACAAGACCTCCTTCTTGGAACACACGGGAACTGCCCGTGACACAAAGCATTCATGCGTTTCTCTTCAATCAAGCTTGAACTGATCATATTTGTTTTGACATCATTCAGCCTCTGATAACTTGGGTTCCATTAAAACTCTCATTGATGGAATCTCAATCTCCACAGGGAGTACTGCTTCCATGCCATACACTAAAAAGAAGGGGGTTGCCCCTGTTGAGGTACGCACTGAGGTACAGTACCCATTCAAAGCGTACGGTAACATGTCAGTCCTGTAGGTGGCTACCATCTTCTGCACTATCTTCTTAATGTATTTTTTTTTTTTTTTTTTTTGCAGATTCAATGGCACCGTTCATCTGGGATTCGACCAGGAATATTGTGATGGCAGTTCCTCGGAACCCAAGTTAATCCTTTCACACACTAATAACCGAGAGATCCTTTCGGGAATCTCTTCATCCTCCTCCTCTTCAGCTTCGTAGACAGGGAAATCAAAGTTGGGAGAGACAATAGGGTTATAGTGTTCAATGGGTTTATTGGTGTTCAGTCTGCATATGATTGATGATTGATTTTAGAAAATGAGTGAAAAATGCGGACCTTTTGAAATTGATTGAAAATAAAATAAAATATTTTTTGGGTTTTTTGTGTTACCATTTTCCAGAAAAAGCAGTAAAATAAAAATAAAAAGTCGCGAAAGAGACGACAATTTTCATTGATAGCGGTAACATGAAGACAAAAGTAAAAGCCCTGCATGATTTCACTCTCATCTCGGACGAAACGAAAGGATTTTTTTGAAAAGACAAGACAACAAAACACATTACTTGGACTCATGAGTAACTGAGAGAGTGTCAACAACGACCCAATTGCGACAAATCCTTCCTTGTGTTTGCACGACCACACCCATTTTCTCTCTTATGTTTGCACAAGTATTGTAGGTGCGAGTGCGTTTGTATTGAAAGCGCCGGGCCACTTTCTTTCACTGCGGCAGATTGACCTTTTTGTGATGAAACAAAGGATGAGACTCGATTTAGAAACTATGAATGCAGTATGATGCATGATTATGCTTATGCAAAAAAGAAGGGTTTGTTATCGAAGGACTTGTCGAAGTAATTGTAAACATCATAGTTTGAAAATTTCATTTGAGCATCAAGGCATTACAAAATAGTTCTTTTTTAGAAACCAAGCCAAGGGACCAATTCAAAAGTCCTTTAGTGGAAGCTAGATTTTTAAAAAAAATAAAATCTAAAGACTCCTAGCTTCCTTAAATCCAACAAATCAGGGCTCTTGAAGGTGTACTTCCTAGTGCTCCTCTATGATGTTTAAAAAAACTTGTTTAAGTCCTTCGGTAATTGGATGAAAAATGAGTTTATGCATGGATGCATGCATGCATGATTATGCTAAAGAAGCGGAGAAAACATGGTGAGGTTAAGTCCAATAATGTTGGAGTCAAGGGTAAACACGCCATTTGGTAAGGACTATGGTTTCATATGTACCTGTATCACGGGTTCTACCAAGTTCCCAAAGTCCTCAACCCCTTCCAAATATCGTCGGGTTACGAGATTGACTCCCGATCCAATAATATTTGTAAGAAAGTCTCGTTTGAGTGTAGTATCGCGTATCAACTAATTCAAGATTACTCTTGGTTAGCCACCGCACTACGTCCTAAAAGGCCAAGATGGGTTAAAGGTAACTAAAGGTCCTCAACTTCATAGGTCACTTGAAAATATCAATGCCGAACACGACTTACTCATGCCGACATAGTAATACTTCCAAGATCCCTCCATTGAGCGGGGTTATCACATGTGCCACATCCGAAATTTACCCTCGGAAAGCCACTTTGATTATACCACCATCCTATCTTATGTTTCCCTTAAGTCCGGGTGTAGGACTTATCTCACCACTCACGTAAAAGGAAAAAAACACATATGCACATATTTACACTTTCATTTTTATTTTAAGCAAGTTATAGCACAAAATAATTAAATAAATTCAAGTTAGGCTCAACCCTCTTAGGGAATCCCCAGTGAAGTCGCCATTTCTGTCGCGGTGATTTTCGGAAATCAAGCTATTGATTAGCGTTGACTCACTAATTTTATCTCACGACTGAACTTTTAATTTTTTAAATGAAAAGTGGAAAAAAGTTCTAAATTACCACATTTTAAAAGATTTAGGGTTCGGGGGTTAGTTACGTTTAGGGAAGGTGTTAGCACCCTAAACGTTCGTAGTACTCTACGAGAACCTCTTGATTTTATTTATTTATTTTGGCTATTTTTTTTTTAAAAGAAAAGAATGAATTAGAATGGTGGGAAAGGAAAATAAAATATTTTTTTTTTGTATTTTTTATGATTTGGAAGGACAGAGTCCTCTGCCTACGTACCCGTGAGGGATCAAAACCTCGTAGTTCGGGGTAAAAATGACGGTTGATTTGTTGTGTTTTTTATTGGTTTTAAAAAGAGTTTAAAGATAAAATAAAGGCCAAGTGGCAAAATAAGATTGGTTTGTGTTTTTTAATTTTTGAAAATGATTTAAATGTTATTTAAAGTAGATTAATGGTTATTTAAAGAAAATAAAAGAGAAAAAGGGACACTTGATTGAAAATCAAGGTTTGTTTAGAAAAAAAGATTTTTTTGTGATTTTGATTATTTGCATGTTTTTGGTTTTTTTGTTTAATAATGAACTAAGACTAAAAACGTAACAAAAGTTAAATACGAGGAATTTCCGTGGCGACGTTGGATCACCACGAAATCCTTTGAAAATAAACTATCCTAATATTTTTTGTATTTTTTTTGTAAAGCGGAATAAAATAAAATAAAAATAAAAATAAAAGACATAAAGCGGAATAAATAAAGTGTGGGTGTCAGTGCGTATTCTCATTTATATTTACATTGTACCTAAATACATTCTAATAAAAATGAAAGTGAAATAATAAATAAAGATAAAATTGCAAATGCGATAAAATAAATATGCTAAATGTAAACAAAGAAATAAAAATGCATGAAATAAAAGAAAAATAATAATAAAAAAAAATGCATGAAATACTATGAGATAAATATCATGAAATAAAATGCATGAAAATAAATAAGGAATTAAAAAGTAAAATGCAAGAAATGATAAAGAAAATAAAAAAGGGGAAAAGGGGGGTGCAGGGAGTAAAAAGGGTTGTAAAGAGGCGGTGCGGTTTTGCGTAGTGGTTGTTTTGCTGTGGGTTTGGCCGTGTGTGTGGCTTTATGTGGTTGTGGTATGTGGTGGTTCAGATTAGTGTTAGTGGTTTGTAGGTGGTTAGGGAGGAGGTTCGGATTGATTGTGGTTGTGGTGGAGGATGGAGTGGTGTGGTTGTGTGTGGGTGAGGGGTGGCCGTATGTGATGATTGGTTTTGTGTAGTTGGCCGTATGTGGTGATGGTTCCGGTTTTTGTTGGCTGTTGATGAGGTTTGATGCAGTGTTTGTGTTGGTTTTGATTTATGGTTTTTTGTGGTTCTGATGAAAAAAATGTTGGTACGGCTTCTGATGGGAGTTGTTTGTGTTTTTTTTTTTTGGGTTTCTGATGGAATTGGCTCCTAATTATACTAATTCTGCCATCACTGACCATTAAGGTTAATGAATGACAGTCTAAATGACAATCAAAACCAAATTAAAATTCTGAACAAAAAACACTCCTCATTAAAAAACCTTGCCTAAACAGATTCAAGAGTCAGACCTTTAAAAAAGGTAAATAGCAAAAATATCAATGATAATAAAATAGAAATTAAAATAGTAATGAAACACTTAAGGGAATAAAAATGAAGGTAGAAAAAATAAAATAAATAATAATAAAAAAAAAGACGGGCCCCAACGAGACAAAAAAGAAAGAAAGAAAAAAAAAGAGATATTTTAAAATATCTTTCTGCCGAAATTTCGTCTGTGACGACGACAAATTTCGCACCAAAAGACGAGTAAAAAAGAAATTTTAGGTCAAAAATTGGGGTATGACAATTAAGCATTGTTATCCATTATTGTTTATTTGAGACATGATTGATTTAAAGGTAAAGCTATTGAATCTTTCGCTTTAGGTCCACCAATAAAACATTATTTGTTTATTAGATTGTATGAACAAAAAAGCATCATATACAGACTAAAAAGACATCCTATATGTATAAATTGCTCTAAAGCTCACTTGCTAATAATAATTATTCATGATTCGGTCCTTACTCATTTCACATTTTCAAAGATGGCCCAAACCATTTTTTTTACTACAGGCTAAACAAGCAAAATTCTACTAACTCAATACTTATGACATTTAAAATTTTAAATGAAGTGGTGTCCACATGAAAACTATTTTTTTCTTATGAAACAACAAATTTATTAAGGCAAACCAGTGCAAGACGCACGCGGTTGCAACACAACAGAACGAAAAAAAAATGCATGTGTACCATATATAAGCGGAACACCCAAAAAACCCAAAAACACACCCAAACAAAGAAAGTTGTCCCTGTCCACCGAAAGCTCAGACAACAATAAACAACCAAAGGTTACTCAGACATGCAAGTATGTTGTTACACAAAATAGCAAGACCAACACCCATGCCACTCCCCACCCGAAAAGGTTACTCTCACACATAAGGCCAAGTCATTGCTACCCTAGCAAACCCAATAAGCAGACTAAACAAACATGGTTGTGATAGAAAGAACGCCCACGACAGGCTAGCAACCGCAAGTAACTACAAGGTCTCGACAGAAACCTCGGGGCACCAAATCACCACTCCCCTTACCTCTAAACGCCATCTTTCGGATTCTAAGTTCATTCATACTGTAATTAAGTTGGAATTTTTAGCTTACTCAAACTCCACCTTCATGATTAAACTTTTATTTCCTCTACAATGCCATCAACATCTTTCACCCCGTTTAAAAAAATTATTTGATTCCTAGCTTACCAAATTATTGCATGCCATATTAGCCATAACCCCTTATGAATCCACTTATTTCTTTCCTCCAAATTTCAACCTTCCCAGTGCGCAAACAAATTTGGTGGGCTAATGAGAGAAATTTTCAACCACCTCACCACCTTAGCCCAAATTGGAATTATGTATCACAATGAAGAAAAGGATGGTTTGACGATTCTTCAACACTATTACACAACACACACAAAGTAGAAGCTTTCGGAGGCAAAATGTTATGCCTGGTAAGATTATTCCTCGTTGCAATTCGGTCATGAAGTAATTGCCAAGAGAATGCCTTAACCTTTGTCGGTGTCAGACTTTTCCAAATGACCCAAAAAGTCTCTTATCTACTTCACTCCACCTCCGACGCCAACAACGATTCAAGCTTCTTGTACGTGGACCTTACCAAAAAAATACCTCCCTCCTCCGCTCTCCAAACCCAACCATCCTCATAATTTTCCCACCTATTCCCTGCCAAATCCTCCATCAAGCTAATAAGAAGCTCTCCCTCCCAAACAAACAAATTCCTCTACCAAGAGAAAACCCAATCTCCACCGCCACACATTGCTCCTCTAAACTCGTCCACTTTTGCCTTTTTTTGATTTGAAATCGCAAAGAGTCTTGGATACTCTAGACAAAAAGGCATTTCGCCCTTACCAAGCAACCTTCCAAAAGCTCGTTCTATCACCATTACCCACTTTCCTAACCAACTCCAAGTTAAGTCAATTTGTCCCACTACCTCCGCTAACTTGGCTATACCTGTCCACCATCTCGACGAATACCTGGGCCGAGGACCACTCCCATCCTCCACCAACTCACCAACATGTGGTCCATATATTTCTCAATTGCGACCTATTTTCGCAATACGTTTTCACCTTGAAGCAATCTCCATCTCCACTTTGCAAACAAACTCAAATTAACCACCCTAACACCCGTCACTCCCAACTCTGCATTACTTTTTGGTTGACACACTGTCTTCCATTTTACTGAACTCATCCCCCCCCCCCCCCCCCCCCCCAAAGAAACTCGCCTTGGATCTTAACTACTCATTACTTTTTGGTTGACATGCTTTCTAGAGTATTGAGTTAGCTATCATGTAAATGTTGATATCGTATCATTTCAAAACTCTTGTCGCAATTACTAACTTAGATTTTCGCTTGTAAAAAAAACTTGGATTTTATTCTCTTTGGTCAGAAGGAAAAAAATTAAAATATAAATGTAGAGGGGACGAAACATATGATAGTTTTTTTTAAGGAACTAAACTTTTTTTAATAACTTGAAGGATGGAACTAAACTTGGTTAATAAATGCATGTATCGACTAAAAACATATTTAACTCATTTTGAAAGTTTCTTATTTTATATAAGTTTTTAAATTTTTCAAATTTTGTTTTCTAGTTATTTTATAAATTTTCATCAAGTTTTAGTCCTCTAAATATTTTTTGTCACCACTTTAGTCTATCTTTTTAATTAAACTCATGTGTATGCTTCACATTTTTTAATGAATTTTTACGAAGATGTTTAAAATATAATAAAAATATCTCACACTAAACTTTAGATTTGTTTAACAAATTTGGAATTAAATATGATTTTTTTTGTTCTAATGATTTAAAGATTCATATTTAATTAATCATTTTTAAAAATAATTAACTTTTGTAAGAGAAATTTTTATAATTTACTAAATATGAATGCAACAAATTAATCAAAATTTCAAAGAATACACATAAACTTACTTAAAAGTAGGGACAAAAATTAATGGTGACTTAAAATATTTGGGAGATTAAAACTTAATGAAAATACTAGAGAGATTAAAAAGCAAAATTTAAAAGTTTTATAAGAACCAAAAAACTTTTATAACCCAAAAAAGTAAACTTGACTGTGTATAAAAACTAAACATCTTTTAAATTTAAAAAACCTGAATGTCTTACTTGACACAATAGTTTTTTTTTTAGGAAAGACACAATAGTTTGTTCCATAGTTTGTAATCCGGTCGTCTAACGACTCCATATTTAATAAAAAAATTTATTATTGTAGATAATTTTTTTTTCTTCTAGTAACATTCTTTCATAATTTAGTTATGCCTTGAAATGATTAAAATGTACTTAGATAGAAATTTAAATTTTCATCTCAAAACCATTTTTCTCATATTCTCTTCTCACATTTCAAAATCATGTACCGCCCAAAACTAAATCTTCTCCCTCACTCTCATATTCATTGTTAGAAGAAAGATTAGGTGGAATTTGAAAACTCATCTTGAGTGTAAAAGATGAACTCAGATTCAACAAACATTTTTTTTAAAAATGCAAAAAGTCATCATTGAAAATGAAAAAAATCGCCTATCCATGCAATAAAGTGTTAATTAAAGATCTTGTTTGATATTTAATTTTCCATCGTGCTTATCGGTTAAATATTCATGAATTTTTGTGAGAGACAACATTTTTGAGACATTCTTTTCTTTTGGTGCGAATAGAATATCATTTGTACATAATTGCAAAGATTAATCATATGAGATGAGTAGTATCCTAATGAATGACAAAAGTCTTAAACGATTTGACAATCGAGAGGTGTATTCGAATCAAAACCTCTGATTATGTTGAAAAATATTTCTCATCACCTCATTCAAATGTTTTTAAATATAACAAGATATTTTTGAGGTGTGACTAACTTGTTTGGGTTGACTTATTTTTGAGTTTATAAAAAATTATTTATGCAAATAAATAAACGTTTATGTTATTTCATAAGTTCTCATTATTAAAAATTGTATCACAATAAATTGTTTTTTTTATAAACTATCTTAAGAAGCTTATGAATAATACATAAATAATTATTTTTTACAAAAACTATTTTACATTAAGTTAAAAAATAATTCAATCCAAACATATCTAAAAAAAATTTTATAAGAAATCTAACCTGGTTACCTTGGTCATGAGACAAGGTAAATTTTTTTTAGAGGACAAGAGTAATAAAAAGTTAAAGATCACTGGTGAGTAAAAATGTAACCCTACTCACATCTAAAAGTATTAAATTAAAATATTTATGAAATGATAT
Source organism: Medicago ruthenica (assembly GCA_018208015.1). Lineage (NCBI taxonomy): Eukaryota > Viridiplantae > Streptophyta > Magnoliopsida > Fabales > Fabaceae > Medicago > Medicago ruthenica. Next base: position 3,087,356 of record CM031375.1, on the reverse strand, counting down.
GGTATGATTCAACGTGAATGTTTGTTTTTCTCTCTCTCTCTCTCTAAAAACACAGAGGCAGTAGTCTCTCTCTCTCTGAAAGAATGAGCGGCAGCCGCGGTGGTGGCGGGTCTAGGGTTCCGATCCCCAACAATGTACGGAAAACGATCCACGACATCAGAGAGATCACCGGAAAACAACACACCGACGACGAAATCTTCTCCGTTCTTAAAGAATCTAACATGGATCCCAATGAAACTACACAAAAGCTTCTCTATTTAGGTTTCTCATTTTCTCTTTAACTATTCGCTTTTCTTTTTCACTAATACAATATTTATTCGTTGCAAGTTTCAATCTTTACTTCACTATTATTCATAGCTACTCTTTTTTTTTTTTGTTTTGTTTAGTTTAGCTGATTTTATTAATTTCGTTTAATTTAATTTTAATTTTACTGTTTTCTTGATGTAAGGGTTTTTTGGATTGACTTATTTGAGCTTATCTACTCGCATAAGTTTTGTGAGACTATTCGGTGGAATTCATAAAACAGCTTATGACATTCTTCAAGAAAGCTTAAAGAGCTTATAGCTTTATATGAAAAGAATTGAAACTTTATTTTATTTTTGCTATATAAATAGCTTATACATAAGCACTTATCATGATAAGTGATTATCTATAAGCTGCGAATAAGCTGTTTCTCCTAACAGGGTCTTAACTCAAGCTGAGTGAAGCTGTGTGTGGATCTTTGGACTGTGAAAATTTGTTTTTTTTTTCCTTTAATTTTGTGTAATGCTTGTATTCAAGATTTAAGATAAGGAGATTATAATATTAGTACTTCAGTGAGATGTTAAAAGCTTACATAATGAGATTTAAGCCAACTTATTTGCAGCTTATAGCACAATGGCTTATCACAATAAGTGCTATGTTGTACTAGCTATTTCGATAGCAAAAGATAAATTTTTTTGGGATAAGTTGTAAGCTATCTTGGATAACTTACGAAAATAAGCTGAAAACAACTTTTCAACAATGTCATAAGCTTTTTTCACAAGTTCTCTCATACAGTTTCACAAAATTTATTCCAGTAGATAAGCTCAAATAAGCCCATCCGAACAGGCCCATAGTACCCTTCGAAGTGTTTAGTTGTTTTGTTGTACATGTTTCTCAAATAATGGCTGAACCGATGAAGCACTATATGTCACATGGTCATTTATGATTTCTTCATATCTGAGATATTGAGTTTTTTGTTTTTATGTTTGATGTATTAACCGGTTTGTTGAATTATTTATTTTTTATTTGCAGATACTTTTCATGAAGTTAGAAGTAGACGCGACCGCAGAAAAGAAGTAAGATTTTGTTTTTCTTTGCCCTAATGTTAGTTCTTAGTGTTTAGTTTACTTATTTTCCCGTTACTAGGGGTGGAGTCAAGGAGCACAGTAATAATGAGGTTGAGGGTTCGATGATCCCCACTCCCAGCATAATACTAACAATTACTTACAATATTAACATTGACCGTTTTGAAAAAAATTCCCTATGCAATACAATTTAAGTTGGTGTGTAATTTTTTTTAATTGCATTTGAAACTTAGGTTGCTGAATCCAGTTGACTTCTCACCTAAAAAGGGAACATCAGATTTCCACTTTTATGTTAATGAGTAGATAGGATGGAGCGGCTGAATCTTTTAGTTGTTTAACCCCTTATCAAAGTTTAATTATTTTGTTCATTGTTGTTACCTTTTTGGTAACCTCTTGTTGTGTTATGAGCTCACTTGAGCTGCCATTGTGTTATAAAATCCTCATTTTTCCTAACTGTCTGAATATGCATGGTTGCAATAGGTATTTGATTCCATCCATTTAGTATGAACTCTGTAATCATGTAACATTACTTGATAACCGTAAAAGGCCTGTTTTATGTTTTGTAGTGGGTTGTATACACGTTATTTAACATTTCATGTGTGTTTTTGTGATTGTACAAGTCTAGTTGTTTCCATAATTTTCTCTGATGTTTATTAGCCCTGATTGATTTGTTTTTAACTTGACCATTGTAGGGATTGAGCAGCAGGGTTTCTGAGGAGTCTAGATCAAAACAACGTGGACAGGGGAGGGGAGCAAGAGGTTTTTCGGGGGGCTATTCCTCAAACTTTCTTGGTACATTTTGTATACTTTTTAGAGGCTGGATAGTAGGATTTGTTTCTGTTGTCCTCTGTTTCGTTTATGAAGATTCTTAAGGTCACCAAGAAACATCAGTCTCTGAAATACTCTTGGAATGCAACTACTAGTTAGTTTTGTGTGTGTGTGTGTGTGTATGACGTGTACACTAGGTGGTTCTTTCCTCCAAAAATAATTTATGTATGAGATATTTCAACTAAGCCCTGAGAATTATACTTCAATTTCGTTTTGCATGAGCTCTATTATACCCCCTTTTTAATCAATCAAGATGAAATAAAATAGCACTTTGTCCCCACTTTTATCGTTTGGTGCTATTGCAGTTATCTTTTCCATATTACAGAGATCTGTCCTATTCATCATCATCATCATCATAAAATTTCCTGCTACTACTTATTTTATTAGCTCATTAGTTGTTTCCTTTTCTTTCAAACATCTCTTGCTAGATGGTGGTGGTGGTGGGAGGAACCTTCCTATTCGAAGGGAAAATGGAGTCCATCACATTGCAGAGAGAACTCATGCTTCCTCTACTCAGCCAGATTTACAGAAAAACACTAATGCAGCACCCCAAGCCTCAAGGTTGTAATTTCTATTATATTTTCTTAACTTGTTTATCTAACCATACTATCTCTGATTATAAGAAAATGTAATAGTGGAAAGAAAATGTTTATTAATTTCCTGTTTAATGATAAAAAGCAAGGCAAGTCACAAAATTAGTAAAAAAAACGAAAGAAAAACAAAGTAAGGTGATAATTGATATCCCTTTTTTTTTTGTTTGCATTTGAAATTCTAACCAAATCTCTTTCGTTCTGGTAATTTTTTTTTTCTGAGTGAACCTTTTACGAATATAACGTTCAATGAAGAGATCATGCACAAAATTTCTTGTTCATTTAAAATCATTAGCGCTCTCTATTGTTTCATAACTTGTGTGTAATAACTACAATATTGAAGTAATTTCCTACTTGATTTTGGATTTACTGATGCAGTTTATTTGACAAGTGGCTTGCATGAGCAACTTGATAATATCTCACGATTCTTCAATTGCAGAGCTTCAGCTGTTGCACCCCGTAGTGCTGCAAATCAATCCAATGGGAAGTCTGGTCATGGTTCTTCTGGCCAATCTCTCGTAGGCAGTGTTGTGAATGTCCCAAAAAGCAGTTCAGGTTCTAATGACACTGTCAATCAAGAAACTGTGCAACCTCAAGCTGTTGTTGTTGCAGCAACCACTTCCCCTACTCAAACCTTTGCCTCAATTACAAGAACTGACCAAGGAAAATCTCTCTCAAGTTCTGATCAACATCAAATTTCTGTACCGGGTGTTTGTTCCTCTTCAGATCCTGTGCTGGCACCATCTATCTCCCAGATTCCTGGTGTTGGCGGTGCTGTCAGTAGGGAAGTAGGGAGTGACAGGATATCTGCTGGGCCAAATCATGTTAAAGGAAACAAACTTGAAGAAGCTGGTGATTTATCAGCATCAGAGAATGAAAAGTCCGGGTCAATGAGTTCAACAAGCAACCCAAATGCTATACCAAAGTCAAATGAAGTTGAAAGTAACCAGTTATCTGAGCCCTTGCAACTCTCATTGTCTTCATCATTGAATAGCTCTTTGAGGCCATCTTCCAGTTGTGTTAGCCAACCGCCTCAAGGTAAAGTTTTTATTACATACCTGTTAAATCTTATAAAGAAATTGTTTGACATATCCTGTTTCCATCTCCACACTTTCTGGTTTAGGTTGTAGTCTTGAATTTCTTGATTGAAACAATTTTACCAGATGTATATGGTCATGGTTTTCCCTGGTATTGGAGGACAATATTACCCCGCAAGAGAGTAATTGAAGTATTGAACTGAAGTAAAGCCCACAGGGTCTAGGAAAAGTATGGGAAAAAAATCTTCGAAACCTTTTCTGAAGATATTTTAAGGGAAAATCAGCCTGATTGTCCGTGTTTGGATTTTGCTCCTATCAGTTAACTCCCATATTTTTTGTGCTGAAATAATCTCACATTTGATGGAATCATACTGACAAAATCCAGAGTCACCTAAAATTCTGTTATTAATTTTTTTTGTTCCGCTCCATTATTTTTGATTTTTCTCTAATTGTATTACTTTTATAAAAATGCCTCTCGATGTGTTTGCAGATGTTTCTAAAACAGCCAATGTCACAGAGGTCTCAACTTCAGAAGCTTATGTGCAGTCAACTGAGTTGAGGCAACATGTTACTTTTCCAAACCATTTCCAAGTGCCTGAGGCTTTAAAAGGTGGTCTGACATTTGGAAGCTTTGATACTTTCGATCCAAGTGAAAAATCTAGCAGTGTAACTGGTTGTGACAATAGCACTTCTCCCACTCCTGAATCTTCTTCAGGGAATGATGAAGCTGTTAATTCAAGGTTTGTAATTTATATGATCCTAATGTATGTGCTTTTCTTCGCATGGCAAATTGGAGATTTATCATATTTTGTTCCCTCTCACCTTTTAAATGGTGTACGAGTGATGTATGGTTGGGTTTACTTAGATTTATTATCTTATATTCAACCTCTTCATTAAGGGTTGTTTGAGAGTAGGGAGGAGAGGAGAAGGGTTTGATGGGAATGGGAAGGGGAATGAAAGCCGGTGTTTGTTTGGGAGAGTTTTTGAGGGGTGTGGAGGGGAAAGTTTATGGCATGTTTTTTTGGTTTGTTTGAGAGTATCATAGAAAAGGAAATTATTTGGTTTTTAAAGCTCTCCACAACCCTCTAAAGTCTCCCCCAATTCATCTTTTTGAGTTACCCCAAATTAGGGGTTTTAATTCCATGGAGAAAATAAACTCTCATGCAATGTGAGACTATTCCCCCTTCCCCTTCCATTCTCTCCTCATTCCCCTCAAACCCTGCCTTCCCTTCCCCTCCCAATTTCCAAACAAATCCCAAGAATAACTACAATGAACCTAAGAGTTGGTGCTAGAAAGGTGTATAGGTTCTTTTATGAATTATTTTGATTGCATTAATTGATTGATCTTCCTATTACCAAAAAGGTATTACTTATGCCATGTTGTAATCTATGTTTTGGTGGTATTTCTTGTTTTGATGTAGCAACCAAAGCGTGCCATTGCCTGAACACGGAGATCATCTTGATCATGCTCATTCTTCATCTTATTTAATCAAAAAGACACTGGCTTCTGAAGGCATATCTATAACTGGTAATGATTCAAAGATTGAGCAGCCAAAGCAGGAGGTATTGTCAACTCCCGAGGGCCATCCAATTCTGACTGTTCAAAGCGCTCAAAATTATGGTTTGAATTTCATGTCTACCATATTAGGGACTCAGCAAGTTCAATTTGAGGGTAGTGAGCTTCAGGCGCAAGAAACACCACACTTCCCTTCCTTTGTTGTAAGTTCCTCCATCATGTATTTCTTAAGATTTTCATCTACTTGATATTTATTCAAATTATATTTCCCTATGTCTTAATACTATCTTTTTGGTTCGGTGTTCTGATATTGACTTGTATTCATATGGTTGGAAAGGTTATTAACTTTCCTCTCACATTAATTTGCACTAATACTTGTATTTGTATATTTATTGTTTTTTAGAGTATATCTATGCTTTTCTTTATACTAAAAGCTATTTGCTCTGAGGTGATTCCCGGAATTTATGATTGGAAACTCTGCAACAAATGAAAGTATCTCGAAAAGAAAGAGCACCATTCTAGCTGGTCAATTTTATGCTTAATATATTTTAAAATTAAGCATATATTAGGCCCTTGGTATTGTTTGCAGTTCAATTCTATTATTCAGTAGTTTATTTGTTGACAGGCTTGGATTGTGTCATGTATGTCTAAACTACACATCTTGGACCATGTTTAGCCAACTCCATGCTTACTTCAAATACATAAACTAAGTTTAATTTTGCATTTGGTTTTGTTCTCTACAAATTTAGACATAAAGTTAGCTACTGGTCAATGAAAAGGACTGTAATAGTGGCAACTGATCAATGAAAAAGAATGTAAGGAAATCAAATTCCTTACAAAGAATAAACTTAAAGAATGTAAGGAAATCAAATTCCTTGCAAAGAATAAACTTCAAGTTTATCTTTGCATTTTGTTTTTTTATGAATGAAAAGGAATGTCAATTCGTTACGAAGTATAAGAGTTGTAAGGAAACCAAATTCGTTACGAAGAATAAACTTAAGATTGGAAATCAATTGGTTCTATTACGTTTCAAACACAAACCTAAGTTTATCTTCGCATTTTCTTTTCTTAAGAAGAAATTTATATGTTTTTGATTATTTGATTTCCTTATATTTAATTATGAATCCATTTGTTGGTTATACACACACACTCACACACATACATTTATTTTCCCTAATATCTCTGTCATTCTTTAAACATTGCAGACTGCAACTTCTCAGGCTGTGTCCCCCAGCCCAACTCCACCTCTACAGAGCTCTATTCCTGTGTCTCCACAGCCAGTTTCTTATTTTAGGCCACCATACCCAGCTAACTTCTTCCCATATGGCCCCTATTACCCCCCAATTTACCTGTCTCCAATGCATCAATTTTTAAGCCACAATGGTTTCCCTCAACAGCCATCAGCTGGCAACATGTATCTACCAGCCGCGGCTGCAGCTGCTGGGATCAAGTTCCCTCTTCCGCAATTCAAGGCTGGAGCAAACACAGGAAATATGGCTCATATTGGAATTCCTTCGGGATCATATATCACTCCACCTGTTGGATATGCTCCTAGTCCGACTGTGAATACTGGAAGCTCTGCTGGAAATGAAGATACTGCAGTGTCTCAGTTGAAAGAAAACCAGATCTATACAACTGGACAACTGGTTGGTTTACTTATTGCTGTTTTTTTTTTTCCTTTCCATCCATCTGTGTCTATTTATTCAAAAAATAAATAAAAGAATTTTACAGACTCTGGCTTCAACATTATCAATATTATTTTGTTGTTGAGTCTACATTTGATTCATCAATTTTTATTGAAATACCTGGATTTTCTGTAGTTACTAAACTTGTTTTCTTATTTTCTAATTTTTTTGCTGCAGAGTGAAGGCTCTGCTGTGTGGATACATGCACCAGGCCAAGATATATCCGGTTTGCAACTTAATTCTCTATATAATTTTGCCCCTCAGGGGCAACATCTCACCTTCCCCCAGACACAGGCTGCTCACGGAGCATTTCCTGGTATCTATCAACCAGGGCAGACAGTAGCTTCACCTTCTACCCTTTTGCAGCAGCCTCAAGCTGTCGCTGGGCCTGTTGAAACTGTAGGCCCGCCTCCAGGATCTTATCAGCAGCTACCGCCTTCACAGATCAATTGGAATTCTAATTTTTAGGATGGGAAACATTTTCTTGGTGCCATATTGTTAAAATGCACATATGATGTGCTCAAATCCACGAAGAATGAAAACTGGCCTGATCTGAAGTGTAAATAACAAATGCGGCCAAAAAATGAGAAAAGAAATTAGTAACTGTTTTTGGTGCTGACGATTTTGAAGGGTGCTGCTAGTTGTAGGTTTTATGTTTATTTTTATTTTCGAGGTTCAGTTTATTCATCCCTCACATGTTCTTTTCCCCCTTAGAAACATGTAGTTGTTGCTATAAGGACCTTAGTAATTCCTGATGATATTATACTAAGCCAAGAGTTCAATAGAGTTGGTGAGATTTTTCAATTTTTCCGTTCTCAATTCTCACCTGTATACTACATTTTGATAGCTGAAGACATTGAATTATACTGTTCTATATGGTTAATGAGAATTGTAGAATCTATTTTTCTTTAGCAACTCATTTCCGATCTTCCGGTTTTTATGTGCTTTCCTTCGTGTAGCTGGAGCTCTTATTATCTAATGGAGGAGTGCACATGTGGATAAATGTATTTGTCCGGTTTCTTTTCATTAGCAACTTCTAAGTTTATAATTTCTTTGCAGCATTGAGTCAAATATGTGGGTTTTAACAATCCTTCATTAGGCCCTTCAAAAAAAATAAAAAATCCTTCATTAGGCAAGTAACTGCGAAAGACATTTTTGTGTCTTCCTACATATTTCACCTTTTGTCTTCATAGTTATCAGTTATGAAGTCCAGATACGTAGTACGGGTGCGGATACGATACGATATGGGTACATGGATACGTGACATTTTTAAAATTTAGGATACGATACGACTAAAATACGTTAACAAAATATTTATATTAAAATTTATATGCATGTAGAATACTTGAAAAAAAAAAAATAAGCATTGATTACTCTTCAATATTATATAATTATAAAAGTCTCAATTTACAAAAAATAATATATGTGATCAAAATAAAAAATGAAACCTTTTTCGTATAAATCATATTCTATTTTCATTCATATGTTAGGATATCAACAAATGCATCAATTAAAGAACTAAAAACAAAGTTTGTTTAATGTTCATTGATTGAATCTTCTCTCTCTTGTTACTTTCATCCACCAAAAACATAATTTTTAATTGGTTAATTGAAAAACAATTATAGTGATTTATAGCATAAATTGAATCATATACATCTCCATTGAATTTTCATAACACACGCTCACTATTTTACCCTTCATTTTTTTCAGGATACGTCTCTGTGAAGTATCTAATAAGTATCTTTGTGTATTCGTCGAGTATCTTATAAGTATCTGATAAAATATATATTTTAAATTAAAATAATTTGAAATTCTGGCAATCAACTAGTTCTGAACTAAAAACAGAGTATGAAAACTAACAGTTCAGAAGCAGAAAATAAAGTGCAGAAAGATAAAGAACACAATGAATTTGTTAACCCAGTTCGGTGCAAACTTCACCTACTCTAGGGGATACCAATCCAGGAAGGAAATCTACTAACTAGAATTAATTCTAAGACCCAGACACAACCCCTGTTCCAGTCTTGTCACTTAATCTCTACCAGTCTAGACTTCTACCCAGGAGACCACCTAGGTATAAGAACCCACTTACTTCCTAACCAAGCAATCACAGCCCAGTGATCGTAAACTTAACAAAAACACACAAATTGAAGTCACACTTCAAGACAACAAAAACATCATTCGTGCTTAAAAGCTTTGAATGAATTACAACTCAAAACAATCTAAACCAACTCAAACAGATGAGTGGTGTACAAAGCAAAGCCTAAAGCTTACACAGACAAAACACAAAGACTCTTATGATAAAAAACGTTTTGACTCAATCTTCTTCAAAGTAGCAACACGTCTTCTTATATAGACTTCAGCAAGCAGCATAATTCTGAATCATATCTTCTTCAAAATATAATTCTGAAATACTTCAAAGCACAAAAAGGAAACATATATTTAAACATATATTGTATCTTGTAAAGATTCTTCAGCAAATATATTTAAACATAAAACACGAAGCCAATCTTTCACCAAGATTTTCAACAAATCAATCAGCCTTCTAGAAAACAAATGCCTGAATAAATCTTCAATAAATCTTCCAAAGATACGCACAGAAATAATCACAAAGACTGCAGAAATCCAGCTTCTGAAATCAGCTTCTGAAGTTCAGCTTCTGAAGTTTAGCTTCTGAAGGTCAACGCTGGTCAACGTCTGAACAGTGCGTTTGAAGTACTGTTCAGCTTCTGAAGGTCAACGTCTGAACAGTGCGTCTGAAGACCCATCCTGCGTCTGATGAACAGTTTCTGCGTCTGAAGGCCAAAACTGCTTCTGATGAACAGTAAACCAGGATTTCAGCTTCTGAACCTCATGAAATGCAATTTTTAGCTTCTGAACCTCCTTAAAACCAGTTCCTTGCTTCTGAAGACTTCTTTAACATCTGAAGACGCATTGCTTGAGCACTTTGATTTTACCAAACAATGTAGCCAACACTTCAAATAACCAACATAATTAATTCTGATACTCCGTGGGTACGTATCCGAGAGTATCCGTGAAAAATCGGTATCCGATACGTATCCGATACGGGTACGTCTCCATTTTGGAGTATCCGGTCTTCATAGGTTATCAGTGAATTTCAACACCACAAATTACCGTTAACGGTGTCGGGAAGCCCATATTGATAGCATTTTTGGAAGCTTGTATAGTTTGGTTCCCCCTTGAATATCACCTTTTAAAGTGTAAAAGCTAAATGAGAGCGAGACTAGAAAACAATCATTTTAAAAACAAGTTTTCAATATTCCTTTTGTATATTGTTTTTGGCCACTTCATTGTAAATTAAGGTCTTGGTTTTTTTAGATCCGCAATAGGACTAATCCTCGATATGTACCAAGACATCCAATATTTTATATAGGATTTAATTGCCTTTCAAACGAGCGAATTTAAGAATTGAACTTAGGTTTTTTGGGCAGAGTTAATGATAATGATATAGACCTGAGTGTGAGGGATAAGGGAAAAAAGAGCTATGTAATGAAGATTAGGGTTAAATATGTTTTTAATTCTTTTAAATATATCAAGTTTCCATTTTAGTCCGTCTAAAAGTTTTCTTTGATTTTTGGTCCTCTAAATATTTAGTTTTCAATTTTAATCCCTTTTTATTGTGTTTTAAACGAATTATTAGCGATCCATCGCTCTTTTTTTTTTTTTTTTTTTTACCTTTTCTATTCAGGAAGATTAGCAAGATTTGTTTTTACTCATATATGTTTATGTTGTTGTCTGCCATTCATAAATCAATAAAAAAAAAAGGCGGAAACGCATGAATTCCAATTCCATGAAAGCAACATGGGAATCAGTATTTTGTGAGTCCAGAATTGTGAATGAGACTCAATCTTTAAAAAAATAAAAATAAAAATAAAAATTGAGAAATGGTAAGGTTGTCGAAGGATGAGAGATACAAAGATAATAGAAGAATTAAGTAATACTGGCTATATTGCCGCCAGATTTGAAATAATGAGTACAAAACCCTCACCATAACAATTATTATAAATCAATCATAACCATTAAGAGTAACTCTTTAAACGTACTCTTGGAGTCGATGGATCCCTTCTCATTAATAAGACTTTAAAATATCATGAGTTTAATAATTTAACTATTTAATAAAAACTACAGTATGGTTCAATGGTAAATAAAGAGTGGGTTAGGATGCTTAATTGACAAGTTTGTTATGGTTTAGTAGTAAAAATTTAGATAGGTCAATTGTAGTGGGTATGCAAGATTATTGCTTGGCTTACGGTTTTTCTTTGTCTGACCATAATGATTCCCACCATAATCTTGCATACCCACTACATTCACCCACTGCACTATTTATATTTCTATTTCCATTTATCCCTCATACTGCTCGAATCTCTTGCAGTTAAGTTGGTAACTCTCTTACTACCATATTGGTTATTTCTATTTCCATTTTTAAGGTTTGATTTACTTATGCTAAAGGTTGGTTGATCTCTGTCAACCTAATTTTACCAAACATTAGTTGAGCTCTTGATCATTCCGTTTTGCAAAATCATACTAACTTGGTTGTTTCCATTAACCAGTTGCTTCAAGATTATTTTGTGATGCATGGTAGTCGATGATTTTCCAAATTTAAGACGTTTCCTAAAGCCTTTGAACATTCATGTCATTGAGTCTAATTTTTGCTTTAACAAATTAAGAGACTGCAATGGGACTTTGAGAAAAAGTCACCCCAAAATAATCTTTAACAAATTTTAAATGATTGAATACTATGTTTGCTCTGTCTATTTAAAAAACCTTGCTGCAAAATGGAATTGGACATGAATTGCCTAAGAGTGTTTGAAGAATTTGGTTGTGGAATTCACTCATATGTCATAGGTTATGCGACTCAGACAACAATGTTATTGTTGGTAATATTTACACTAAAATCTTTGTTGTCTTCACTAGCTGGTTTTTGCTGTGTTGAAGGCAAACTATGCTTTGGAAGCTGCTTGCTTGTTGTATTTTCTTGAGACTCTTGCAAGTTAAATGTTGTGTAAACCGACATTCCAGTGAGAGCAACCACCGCTCCACCAATGCTGACAATCCCAGGATCTGAATCGAATAACAGATAGCCTCCCAACAGAATGACACAGGTCTTAAACTGTCCTAAAACAACATGAGTTGTAGCAGAAGTTGCCCTGCATTGATTGATAACAATATCTTAGCAAATCTTAACCTTACTTAAACAAAACACAACACTATTAGAAGTAGAATTCTGTGTCAAAAAGGGTGTATGACTATTTATTTATTTATATTGAAACTTGGAAGAGGAAAGTAGTCTTACCCCAACGCCAAGGCACCTGACCACTGTAAGAGAAAACCGAGGAGAGCAGATATCATAATTGCAGATGAGTTGTTTACATCCCACTTGAATGATAGGACTCCTGGTGGATCAATCCAAGGCATCAAAGCCCCTAGAAAGAAAACTGTGATAGGTGTAGTCTTCCACATCAATCTACAATGAGAAAGTTTTTAAGTCTAGTTATTGACAACTTGAGAAATTGGATAGTGTTTGCTAATACTTACGCCAAAGCTGTCCAGTTTCCTTGCTGCTGTAAATTAGACCATAAAATTTTATTTATGGCACTTGGAATTATCCATATAATTGCAACTATAGCACCAAATAAATTGAACTCTAAATCTGACACAGTTGCAACTGCTACACCAGCTGATACAGCAGCCAAAGCCAAAACCTGCATCATTGCATTCCAATGACATGATTAATTAATGCATAAAAAAATAATGAGTTGTATGGAATAGTTCTTTCCACATATTTGAAATGGTTTATAAAAGAGAGAATAAAAAGAAGCTGAAGAACTTATATTTTGACCTTTTTTGAAGAAATGGTTTTTCTAAAAAGTACGAACTCTGCCAGAACAATTGTTGGAGTAACAGCAATCTTAGCCATTTGGTAGAAACCAACACTGCATGAACTGAACTGTCAGCAAAAAGGAAAGGAAGTTCCAAATATTTTGTCATCAATAAATTGGCAAAACTCCACCAGTTTCTTTAACTTAATTTAAAGTTTCAAGTAGGTTCTTTTTTCTTTTTTTTATCTTAAGTTAGTCATTTATGTTTAAAACATCAACAATATTAGACCAAACTTAATTTTTCATCTATGTACGTTACCAAAAATCTTACTTGACCATTCAAGAAGATAAATTATATCTTCTATTCATCAAGATAACATCTAAAATACATCATAATAACTATTATATTATCTAATCCATCACAATTAGCATGATCTTTTTTGGTTTTTTATATATGATTGTGACTTTGTTGTTGTCAACATAGATTTAATTTTGGTGCTGAGTAATAAAACATTCTTTATAGTATATATCATTCAATGATCATGTTTAAGAATTTGAAACGTAAGTGGACTAAAAAAATGAAAATTGGTTCAATGGTGTAAACATTCTTTAGTTTTGCCGGATAAACATGTTAGAGCAAGAGCATGAACCTGTTATACTTGAGGCTGGTGTTTGCAAGTCCAGATGCAAAAGCCATAACAGCACCAAGTGCAAATATAGAAGAGAATGGAGTTGTTTTAGATGGAGGAGACACAGGAAGCACTGAAAGTGCCTTGAAAATTGCAAGGAGAATCCATGCAGTAATGTAATGAACAAATGTGAGGAAAATTGGGAAGTTGAAGCCAACTCTCCCCATCACCTATCAACAACAAAGTTATATCAAAACTTCAAGAGAGATATTTCACAATGATGATAAAATACTTGCAGCATAAGAAGCATAGTGTACAGACCAATTTATTTGCCATGATGATCCCAACTGCGACCATGAAGTTGAAGGATAACGCGACCACTGGTCCGCAATATCTTTGTTGTTGGCGCTTGGCTCCTTCCGAGGTTCGGAGCTCATTGTAGAGAGAAGATCTTAGTTCTTCCAGTGCTTTACCTGATAATTTTAACCATGATGAGAACACTGCATTAGTCTTCAAAAATCCCTAGCTATGATCAGCATCATTATGTGATTCAATTTGATAGAACAAATAAACTAATCAAATTGGGAGAAAAATAAGTAATGTTCCAAACTTATGATTTAGACTGTGAAAACCAAATATCATCTAAAACCATGAAGAGAATACTTAATCTTCTATTGCTTGGTTCTATTAAGAGTGCAACATATAATCCAAATTCAAATGTATCCCTTATTCTCAGCATAACAAATATCATCTGAAATTTGAAAAGACAGAAACTAACATTCAAAAGACTCAACAAACATCTAAAAAATATTAATCCCTTTTCAAACTGCTGATATTTAGGCATATTTTAAAGGGTTAAATAAGTAAATGGTCCTCCTAAATATATCAAAATTTGATTTTAGTCCCCCTAAAATATTTCTTAGGCTTTTGGTCCCTTTAAAATTTTCCATCAATGAAATTAGTCCCTACTTTTTAGTCAACTCATGTCTAACCTTCATATTTTTTAATGAAATTTTCCATATATGGGTAGAAAATTATGACAATATTTTCCAAAAAAAATTAGAATTTTTTAACAAAACATGAATTTAATATGAATTTTTTAGCACCAAAAACATAAAAATTCATATTTAATTCATGTTTTGTTAAAAAATTCCAATTTTTTTGGGGATAGATTATCATAATATATTATCCATTTCTGGAAAACTTCATTAAAAAATATGAAGGTTAGGCATGTGTTGACCAACAAGTAGGGACTAATTTCATGGATAGAAAATTTTGGAGGGACCAAAAGCCTAAAGAATATTTTATGGGGACTAAAATCAAATGTTTGTATATTTAGAGGGACCATTTACTTATTTAACCCTATTTTAAAACATAATTCGATTATTTTTTGATATATCCATTAAAAATTGAACACAACAAATTTGAACAGCCAATCATAGAAAGTAAGGAATACATGAAAGGAGGTAACATCATGCAAATACAAAACTCAATTACAATGAAATCTGAACTAAGAAATTCAGAAAGAAAGAAAAAAACCTGTTTCTCCTGCATCACTGTCTTTTCTTTTGATAAATTTTCGTCCATCTCCCAACAGTGAATCCAACAACCCCATAACAACCAAGCTTATTCATGGACTTAGATCACATATTTAATCTAAATGCTTATTTATTAAACACCTTTTCTAAAACACAATTCTGTAACAATTAAACAAAAAAAGCCAAAACAGAATTGCAAAGGTAAAAGGGTCATATAAATGTGAATTATTATGCCAAAGTTGCTTAAAATACAATCAATCAATCTTGGAGTATCAGGAAAACAAAATAATGTCCATTCTTCAAGGAGGGGTTTTTGAAAGAAAAAGAGAAAAAAGTAAAAAGAAAAAGGGATGCTAAGTAGATTTAATTTGCTTTGTGTTTCTCAAATCAAATTACTAGAACTCATGTTAAGTGTATTAGTAACACTTGTTTGTTGTGATAAAGAATTGATGTAAATTTTGTTTTACGGAGAAGTTAAGATAACATGATCATGATACATGTAATATTGTGGTAACATTATGAAACAGTCAATACACGTGTAACAACCACCTTGATTTACTTTTTCAGTTGAGATTGCCTATCATAAGATTTCATTTCATCACTAAACTTCGATGCAAAAGTTTCATCTGATTTTATTATTAAAAATAAAATAAATCATCTGATTCCAACTGAAATGCATATATATTGGAGATATCATCACACCAACTGGTTGGTAGCGTTGGCTGTTATTATTATTCACTAACTAAATAAACGTGATAAAAAAACTTTGTTTAACAAAAAATACATAAGTAAATTAAATGGCCCTTTTTCATTTAATTCCAATTCCGGTCTATTTATTAAACTCAAACAAAATAAATATGTAACAACTAGCTTAACTGATAACACATCTTGGTTTATAGGTTTGGTCAATAAAGATGTAGTAAATACCAATATCATATATTTGATAGGTTTTGAATAAAATACAGCTGGCTAGCTAGCTACAAACACATTTTATTATATAATAACACATTTTGTGGCATACACATATAAACAGAATACATTCATGGCTGTACAAACTTACAACTCAAAATCAAACTAGCTAGCTCAAAAGAGTGGCAATATTTATTGTCACACTCAGAATCAAGCTTATTTTGAACAGAAAGTAAAAAACCAACACATAATAATGGAGAAAATAACTACAGCAATAAAACTATGACATTTGCACCATCTGAGTCTGATTCACGATTGTACCATGGTTCCTTCTCATTCTTGTTCCCCTTTTCACTCTTCTCTTAGGCTGACCACCAAATATCATGACAAGCCATATAGGCTTTCCAATCAAAAACATGTAATATCCAATGCCTATTCCAATCACAAATCCACATCCATATCCAATTGCCACTGGTTTCCATCCAAATCCAAATTTCTCTTCACTGCAAAAGTTGTTGGGTGAAGGTGGATAATGTTGTTCAGGTCCACAAATCTTTGACAAGGGAAATCCACATAACTCCAAGTTTCCATCAAAGGAATCATTTGTAAATGTATTGAAGTGCGGTCCTTGAGGTATTTTTCCCACTAGATGGTTATTGGAAAGATTCAAGACTTCAAGAAAGTCTAAATTGGTTAATTCTGCAGGGATCATACCGGTGAGCATATTTGACGAGAGATCCAATGATTCCAAGTTTGACAAGTTTCCCATGGATTGGGGAATATGACCGGTGAGCCTGTTATGGGAAAGGTTAAGCCCTATGAGTGCATGAAGCTCTCCGATAACATTTGGAATCTCTCCTTCAAATTTGTTTCTTGACATATCAATACTTACAAACTTTTTTGGAATTTTAACGAGTGTCATTTTGGTTCCTTTTGTTGTCACAGTCACAGAATCTGAGTATCCCGAGTCCAATGTATGCGTAGGATAGTACGTGTACAGGTATTGGAAACTGCTATCCCCAACCACTTGAGTAACATTCTTCATGGCTTCAAAAAATTTTAAATAGGCCTTTGATAGAAAACCACTAAAGTTGTTTCCAGAGATATCAAAAATGATTAAGCTTGGAAATATATGCTTGATCTTTAAATTGACAATGAGACCATGCAACTTGTTGTCTCGCAAAACCAACACCTTCAAATATTGCATTGTTTGAAGCCAATCCGGAAAGTTGTCTTTTATTTTGTTGCTTCCGAGGTTTAGAAACTCCAAGTTTTTACAGCGAGACAAGGATTTAGGAAAATGGCCTTCTAACTGGTTGCCATAGAGGTTCAGAGACACAATTTCACTGTCCTTTGAAAAGTTACTTGGCAAAGTGCCACGAAATTTGTTCATTTGTAGATTCAAAACTCGAAGGGATGTTGATTCAGCAAGACATTGTGGAATGATACCATTCAAATTGTTGTATCCCAAGTTGAGAAAACCAAGTGAACTGATATTGCAAACTGCCAAAGGGATTTCACCATCCAGTAAATTAAAGCTAAGATCAAGGGCATAGACATAGGAAACATTGACCTTAATAAATTGATCTATTGACGTGAACAAGTTTTGAGAGAGGTTCAAAAACTCCAATGAATTATTTTCAAGTAAGCAGTTGGGTATTCTTCCAATAAGTTTGTCATTGGAAATATCAAGATCATACAAACCCGGGAATTTTCCTTTTAATTTGTGAAATTCAATCAAATTGACAGAAGACAATTCCAATCCATGTAGGTAAGGAAAAGTATAATTGACATTGGATTGGAAGTTTAGTGACAATTGAGTATTCCATGAAAGGGATAACATTTCTAGATATGTAAATTTGGAGAAGAGTTGAAAATTGACAACACCACTCAAGTTGTTTGATGATAGATCTAGTTCAATTAGGTTTGTAAGGTTGGAAATGGATTCTGGAATATTGCCTTGTAGCATGTTGTTGCTTAGAGATAGCAACTCTAAGGAATATGATGAGATTGCACTGATATGCCCTATAAGACGATTGTATGATAGATCTAAAATTCCCAAAGAAGGCAAAGATAACAAGGATGAAGGAATTGTTCCATTTAGCAAATTGTCACTTAAATCCAAACTAACTAGCTTTTGGAACCCTGTAATTTTGTTGGGTATGGAACCCCTAAATAATTTATTATGTTCACCTTCAATTTTGTTTGACATCTGAAATGCGTTTGGAATTCGACCACTGAGTTCGTTGTTACTGAGATACAAGAAAGTTAGACGTGGAAGTGTTAAAAGTGATGATGGGATTGAACCGTTTAGGTGGTTATATGAGAGTGATAGAGAGGTAAGATGTGTGAGGTTAGAAAAAGACAAAGGAATTTTCCCTTTGAATCCACAATCTGAAAAATCTAAGATTCTAAGAGAAGTGCTACAACTCAATTCTGGAAGTTGCCCTTGAAATTTAATATATGACATGTCTAACTCTTGAATACTTGGTAAACAAAGAATGCTCTTCTTTAATTTTCCGCTTAATCCTGTCTTAGCAAGATTAAGAGCAACCAAAGAGGAAGATCGGTTGAAGAGCAATTCTAAGGAGTTTGGTCTTATTGAAGACAAATTAGTTCCTTTCAAAAACAGTTCCCTCAAATTTGTCGCATTTTGCAGCAGACTCTTCAAGGTGGTTTCTTTCCAAATTAACTCACTATAATCATTCCAATCAGAGAGATGAAGTGATTGTAATTTAGAAAGGTGTGCAATTTGAGTTGGAATTTCACCTTTAAAGAAACTATAAGACAAGTCAAGATGTGTAAGACTCTGAAACCCACCAAACTTAGAATGAAAATGGGAGTAAGAGAAATCATTGAGAGAAAGGTTGAGTGTTTGGAGATGAATAAGATAGAAAAGGGAACTGTTAGGATGTAGTTTACCTGTAAGGCCTTCACATCCAAGGTTGAGACCAATCACGTGACCAGAGACTGTGTCACACGTGACACCATGCCATGATGAGCAGCAATCAGTCCCATTTTTCCATGTTCTTGTTTTATTCAGAGATTCATCACAACCATTATAATCATAGTTGTGTATAGTGAAGGATGACTTGAATTGAAGAAGAGCAGAGCTCTCATCATGATGGCATGAAAAATTCAAAGAAGAAGAGAAGTCTGGAAAATGGAAAAGAAAAAGATGCAATAAGAGAAGAAACCACGCCATGAATGAATGATTTTGTGAAAAAAATGGTTTAACTGAAATAAAGAAAAAGCAATAGAAAAGTAAGTGTGGATGAAATGCTAAGGAACACAGCGTAAATATTTATAGCTAAATTCAAAATGCAAATACAAAATTCAATATTGATATTTCTATTGGGATCTAATGGCTGGAAAATGTCTATCCACATAAAATATACACTTAGACTCATCCTAAATTTTTATAGATTTGAATGTATACGTGTGAACTGATTGTCAATTCAATGAAAGTATATTTTGTAAATAAAAAATAAAAATTCAATGAAAGTATAATATACCTTAATTGACACCTATAAATTTATCATTAACTTCATTGTCTTAACATATAGCATCATCTATAATTTAAATTATTTTAAAAAATAAATAACCATGACAAAATTAATTAATCATAAAATTATTTGTAAGTCATTGTTATCGTATTATAAAAGCATTGATTAGTTTGATTTTTTATCTCGCAATTTCTTCCACTTCATATCTTTTACTTCATTTTTTTATTTAAAATTTATTTTTTAGAATTAAGTCCAATTTTAGTCTTTAAAAAATATCGCAAAACTCAATATAATCCCTAAAAAAATTTTAACCAATTTTTAGTTTCTGAGAAAAAAAAATTATGTCAATTACTTCGTCCCTATTTTATTTAATAGAAGTAGTAAATTAAAGTAAAAAGAAGAGAAAATAAATAGAAAATAAAATGATTATTATATAGTAGTTTAGTATGAAAAAATGAAAGGAAATAATAAAAATATTAGGAAAAATATATGTATTTATAAAATTACATAAATGTTCTTAATGAAAAACCATATACAAAAGAGGATTATAAAAAAAATCTATGATTTTTTTCCTATTTACTTGCTTTAAGCAATTACCGAGAAAACAAGAGGTTTAGAAAAATGTGGTTTGAAAAAAATTTAAAGAGAATGGAGGAAGGAAAGACTAGACGACTTATTTTTTTGTTTTGTTTTAAAAAGGTCAAAAACAATATATTAAAAACCATCCTTTGAAGTTTAGAGTACAAGTTGTGTCTAAAAGGAAGCAAGCATAGTACAAATTACAAAGAAGTTTTGACTTTTCTAGTAAGCAACATTCATTTTCTAGCCTATCCATTACGTTGTAATGACTTTTCTAAATCTTTCGACATTACATTCGCTAAAAAGTTGTGGTTGTAAATGTACATTGATTTGTAAGTCATTATTATCATATTATAGGAGCATTGATTGGTTTCCTTTTTCTTCTCACAATTTCTTCCACTTCATATCTTATCTTTACTTTTTATGATTTATAAATTATGAAGAAGAGGAAGAATTCTAACAATTCCAATTCCAATTTTATCAAACTCATTAAAGAGTCATATTAGTCTTTCCTTCAATTGAACCAAATTAGTCTCTCTCTCTCTCTCTCTCTCTCTCTCTCTCTCTCTCTCTCTCTCTCTCTCTCTATCTCTCTGTACAAGTAGCCACTGTCTCTTTATATGTCATTCTAATAAGCCTTGTCATTTTCAAGCTCATATTACATTATGATGACTGTTTCGAGTCTTTTGACATTACATTGTCATTTTTTTAATCGGATATCATCTACGTGCAACTGTAGAGAATAGTTCCTAAGTTAGATATAACCGCAATGAGTGACGAATCCCTCTTCCAAAAGACTAATTGGATTATAATCCATCACTACAACCATATATAGTGAAAGATGACTTGAACTGAAGCACACATAGCTCTCATCATGATGGCATAAGAAATTGGAAAAAGAACAAAAGGACGAAAATGGGAAAGTGTAAGGAACACAACGTAAATTGAAAATACAATATTAAGTTTTGATGGTCTTTGTTTGGTGACCAATAGTCATTTTCATTCAATATTTTGATATTTCTATTGGAATTTAAAGGCTGGAGAATGTCCATCCACATAAAATATACGTGTAGACTCATCCTAAAATTTTTGCAAGTCATCCAATGCCTTAAGAACGTTGGAGACTAATCAAAAGAAAAAAATTTCCACAAGTCATGATCATTGTGATCATTATAATCCTTAAAAAATCTATTCGAAAAAAAAGGCTAAATTGCTCTTTTGGTCCCTTAATTATTTATTTGGTATCGCTTTGGTCCCTTAAGTAATAAAAAGTCTATTCCAGTCCTTTAACTTTATCTCCGTCACATGTTTTGGTCCTTTCTGTTAGGATAATTAAAAAAACGTTAAGTTTGTGATGAGCTTGCTATTGAGGGCTGATTTGGCTAATATATGAGTCAACAGTATATAAGGCTTGTATATTTTGTTTGGTCTCATACTTGTTCATCTTCTCCCCAAAAAATTAGGGTTTCTTCTTCATCTCTAATTCAATTCAATTCCTCCATCACTCAATTCCATTCTTCCAGTTCCGTATTCTGTTCGTATCTGGAGCCATGTCAAGTGCAACATCTCGTTTTAATCACAGAAGCAACAAAAGTGGGTTCAAAAGTGAAAGGGGCATATCTGGATCTGTGGGTTATGGGGTTAGAAGACGAATTCGAAAATGCAGATGTGGTGAGTTTTTAGTCTTGAGAACTGTCACTGATGAAACTAACCCTAACTATGGTGAAAGGTTTTGGGGCTGTAGAAATTGGAGGAACCGAATTGATAATGGTTGCAACCATTTCCAATGGCTTGACGATGAAGATGATGTTGTTGATGACCATGATTTGAAGATTGCAAAGCTGAAGGTAGTATGTGAGTGCATTCCCTTTTGTCCTTTTGTTGTTGATGTAATATGTCTCATGTGAATCTTGAATGTAATGTTTAACTTATTGAATGGATGGAATGGTTAATTTGTGAACATAATTTTGTTACTCTATTTCTGTTACTGCAATGCTATTTCTGTTACTACAATGTCTGTAACATTAACAAATGGACATTTTGAAAGGGACCATTTTAATATCAACTTAAATACTTAAGGGACCATTTTAATACTACTAAAAAGACTAAGGGACCATGTCATCAACATATATAAGCCAAATCAGCCCTCAATAGCAAGCTCATCACAGACTTAACGTTTTTTTAAATTAACCTAACAGAAAGGACTAAAACATGTGACGGAGATAAAGTTAAAGGACTGTAACGGACTTTTTATTACTTAAGGGACCAAAACGATATCAAATAAATAATTAAGGGACCAAAAGAGCAATTTAGCCAAAAAAATGAAGTAAACAAAATCAAAAGGAAAACATATCAAACTTAACGATCATTGACATAATTTCTTGTATCAATTATCATTAGAACAAGTTAACAAAATCATAAGTTACTCATTAGTAGGTCCATGTATTCATTAATTTTTTAAATTTATCAAGCCCATAAAAAAGAGTCATATTAGTCTCTTCTTAACCAAACTAGTCTTTGTATCTTCTTGTTTTGGACAATTAGTCGGTGTCTATTTGTTTTTCATTCTAGTAAGCAACATTCATTTTCTAGCCTATCAATTACGTTGTAATGACGCTGGTTCAAAAAAAAAATTACGTTGTAATGACTTTACTGAATCTTTTGACATTACATTCGCTAAAAAGTTGTGGTTGTACATGTACATTGACTTGTAAGTCATTGTCATCATATTATAGAGGCATTGATTGATTTCCTTTTTCTTCTCACAATTTCCTTCACTTCATCTCTTTTACTTTACTTTTTATGATTTATAATTTATTTTTAAGAGTGAAGACCAATTTTACTCTCCGAAACAAATCATAAAACTCAATTTTAATCTATCAAAAAATTTAAGCAATTTTTAGTTTTTGAGAAAAATAAATTGTTTCAACGTAGTCTTGTGTTCTTTACACTTTTTTTAATATGAAGAAAACAATAGATTCAATCAAAATCAATAAAGTAAATAAAAACTATATCCTTAAGGGATCTTAAACGATTGTCAAATAGATTAGAGAAAAACAAATGAGATAAAGGGCCCGTTTGGATTAGCTTATTTTATAGCTTATACAAAACAGCTTATACAAATAAATAAGCTGTTATGTATTTTTATAAGTATGTTAAGATATTTTATGAAAAAACAGATTATGAAGATACAATTTTCTTTAGTGAGGGCTTATAAATTAAAGGCTAAATTACATTCTGGGTCCTTTAAGTTTGTTGTTTGTAACAGATTAGTCCTTTAAGTTATTTTTGTAACATATTAGTCCTTAAGTTTAAAAACGTGTTCACATTAGCCCTTTTGTTAAACTGACGTTAAAAAATTGCATTGCTGGCAGTTAAATGTGTGACTTGGCATGAAGGGGGTTAAAAGTCTGCATTTTATGGACCTTATGTGTCAAACTTCATCTTCCTCATTCTTTCAAACCATTTTCCCCCAAATTTCAAAACCCTAACTCCATTTTTATTCATACCAAAGCTTTAATTTCTCAAATCAATGGCTTCCAAGCGCAGGAACTACTCGAATTCGGGTGCAGACAACACTGAATCATTCATATCAAGTGGTAGGCGTGAATGTTGTGGTAAAATTCCAGATTGTTGGTGTCAAAAGCAATGTGTCATCTGCACAGTACGAAAAATGGGTCCAAACAGAGGTCGTAAATTCTGGGGTTGTCAAGATTGGATGGTAAGATGCAAAGTATCACTAATTTTTCATGGGTTGTTAATATTGTTGTTTACTAATGTTTGTTTTTAATTTATGTGTTGTTTTTTAGCCTAATGATCAAGGTGGCTGCAAATTCATGAGCTGGGTTTCAGACATGGAAATTCAAACACAAATTACAACACCAATGCAAAATGAATTAGGAGAAGATCCCATGGATATTAAGTGTATTGATTGTGGAATAAAAGATTTGGAAATTATGAACAATAAAAGGAAATTGTTGAAGTCCAAAAGTGAAGAAAAAACCACAAAGTTTTTGTTGAAGATTGTTGTTGTAACCTGCATGTTGTTGGCTGTAACTTGTGTTATCACAACAATGAACTTGATATTTAATCATGTTAAGTAATCAAGCATTGTAATATTTGAATGTAATATGTTTTCTTCAATATAATGTATTGTGTTTTGGTTTAAGATAATGAATGAGATATGTTCAAGTTTAATGAGAAGATCTTATTCTATTGATATCACAGAATCATATGATAATCTTTAACGATCAAAATAATAATCTTTAACGCATAATCAACATCATTCATTCATCATAACATAACCATAAAATACCATGTCTTACATATGATTGTTGTTGATTCTATGTTTCAACAAAATAACCCAAAATAACCACAAAATAAGTGGTTCATACATACTGATCACATACAAAAAAAAATCATGCCTAAGCTAAGCTAAGATGTAGGCTTCTTTGCTTGCAATTTTCGTCGGGTAAATGTTGTGGGAGCTAATGCTTCATTGAAGAGGACTGATGTTCTTGTTGCAACTGTGGTTTGCTTATTTGACAAAGTTCCAACATTCTTGCTTTTTGTAGTTTTTCGAGCACTTTGACTAGTTTTGGACTTAGGAGGCTTAACAGTCTGAGAACTTATAGGCTGTGATGCTGACTGAGATGCAGATTGAGTAGCAGATGTAGTTGGTGTAGGCTGATTTTGAGTAGCAGATGCAGTTGGTGTAGTCTGATTTTGAGTAGCAGATGCAGTTGGTGTAGTCTGATTTTGAGTAGCAGATGCAGTTGGTGTAGGCTGATTTTGTGTAGCAGATGCAGTTGGTGTAGTCTGATTTTGAGTAGCAGATGCAGTTGGTGTAGGCTGATTATGAGTAGTTTGAGTAGCACTTGAAGCACTTGCATTGCCTTGAGATTGAGCAGAAGAATTGGGTTTGTCTTTGCAAGAATTTTTTTTGTGACCAAACTGCTTGCAAATACTACACTTGTTTCCCTTTCCTGTCCTACTCACAAGTGACGAGTCTCTAGCCTTTTCGTCTGCATCTTTGTTCCTTGATCTTTTAGGTCTCCCTGGCATTCTCTTAATTGGTGGTGGTAAAATGTCTGGGTATGGTGTTGTTTCCCATAGATTCTCTCCATTTGTTGGATTGATGACTGGTTCATAACATCTGACATAAGCCTCTTTTCTGTAGATGTCAGGAATGAAAATAGCTGGATCAATAGTCCTATCCCTGCAACAAGTTATAGCATGACAACAAGGGATGTCTGATAACATCCATCTTCTGCAGGTACAGACCATGGTATTCAAGTTGACAGTATAATGTTCAATAATATTATTTATGTTATAAACCTCAAATAACATTTCACCAGATACCCTGTGAATACAAATAAACAGAATAGTATTTGCATGTTAGTCATATTGCTTCAACTCATTTAGGTGACACGTGCAGATTTTATGTAGTGCAGAATTTGTGCAGTGCAGAATTTGTGCAAGCTGGTAGTGCAGTGCAGAATTATATTCATCAGTAGTGCAGTGCATAATTTGTGCATCAGAATCTGAGGTTCAGCTTCTGAACCAGAATCTGAGGTTCAGCTTCTGAACCAGTCTCAGGTTCAGCTTCTGAACTAGTCTCAGACCAGTCTCAGGTTCAGTTTCTGAACCTCAGTCTCAGGTTCAGCTTCTGAACCTCAGTCTCAAGTTCAGCTTCTGAACCATTCTCAAGTTCAACTTCTGAACTAGTCTCAGGCCAGTCTCAGGTTCAGCTTCTGAACCAGTCTCACGCCAGTCTCAGGTTCAGCTTCTAAGCCAGTCTCAGGCCAGTCTCAAGTTCAGATTCTGAACCTCAGTCTCAGGTTCAGCTTCTGAACCAGTCTCAGGTTCAGCTTCTGAACCTCAGTCTCAGGTTCAGCTTCTGAACCAGTCTCAGGTTCAGCTTCTGAACCTAAGTCTCAGGTTCAGCTTCTGAATCAGTCTCAGGTTCAGCTTCTGAACCAATCTCAGGCCAGTCTCAGGTTCAACTTTTGAACCTCAGTCTCAGGTTCAGCTTCTGAACCAGTCTCAAGTTCAGCTTCTGAACCAGTCTCGGGTTCAGCTTCTGAACCCCAGTCTCAGGTTCAGCTTCTGAACCTCAGTCTCAGGTTCAGCTTCTGAACTAGTCTCAGGTTCAGCTTCTGAACCTCAGTCTCAGGTTCAGCTTCTGAACCAGTCTTAGGCCAGTCTCAGGTTCAGCTTCTGAACCAGTCTCAGGTTTAGCTTCTGAACCAGTCTCAGGCCAGTCTCAGATTCAGCTTCTGAACTAGTCTCATGCCAGTCTCAGAATTATATGCAGTGCAGATTTTATGAAACAATTCAGATTATTTATGAACATAAGTAACCTGCTCATCCAATATCTTGAAAGTTCAGATTCTTTGAGTAGTTTTTTTGTTATGTTAGGCAAAATTGATCCAGCCGGTAGTTCAGAATATTTGACCCTGTTTTTGGCCCATTGTTCCATTAAATAACCTCTAATCTCTTCTAGCATAGTAATTACCAGCTTCTCTCTTGGTCCAACAATAACACTATTAAAGGTCTCTGACATGTTGTTTACTAATACGTCACACTTAGAATTTTCTGTAAAGTATGACTTGCTCCAGAATCTCGGAGACGTCCTAACTAAATGCTTATGAGCTTCAGGGTTAATTGTCCTTATTTCTCTCATAGCTTTTTCCCAAGCCTGAGTAGCTTGCCTTAGCAGCTTTCCCCATTAACTCCTTCAAAGCCTTACCTGAAAAGAACCATATAAAGTTAGGCATTAAGTTAGATTATACAATTCACAAGTTTGATGCAAACAACCATATACATGCACACAACCATACCTGGAAACCTCTTTCTAAAGTTACTGGACCGTAGATCTCACCATCTAGGACTTGAGATCCTAAAGACAAGGGTGTGAGCCCTTGGAACAAGGCTGGACGCCCTCCAGGAGGGTGCAGGGCCCACTTTACACTCATAAGTAACCCTAGGTGACCTTCCTAAAGGGCACCCTCTGGGGACGCCCTCAGCAGCTTACGAGGGCGCCCTAGTCATGGTTTTGGCCCTTTACGATTTGGGCCCAAAACCATGACCGGGTAGGCCCAAGAGAGGCTACAAATAGTAACCTTGGGACCATTCCCAAGGCATGACCTAAACACAGCACAGAAACCCTAGTTTCTAGATATTGTACTCACTGCCAGTACAGTTGGCGCCCACCGTGGGGCTACGGTAAAACTGACCTAGCCACCGTCTCCGAAAGAAAAACAGTTGATCCACGGCCCCTGAAAGTCATCAGAGCGCCGTGAATCCGCCATATTTCTTAGGAGCAACATTAGAGCCTTCGAATCCGCCGCGATTCACCCCTGAATCTACCCCTAACTTTCATCAAACATTCAACCCATTCCTTGTTCAAACATCAATTTCCCTCTCTGAGATTCGCAATCCTGACTGGTAACCTTCAGTCGCAATCTTTAAACCTTCATAACCGACCCAAAAACGACCATCGTCGCCATCGTTGTTCATGGACCCAAAGGCGGCAGAAGTAGTACAGCAACAGATCCGACAGCTTTGCAGCCACAACGAAGCATTGCAAGTTAACGCAATCGACTTAGATCCAAGGGAAGAATTCCAGAACGAGCGCCTTGAACCCACGGAGGATCTGAAGGAAGTCACAATAGGCCCGGAACCACATCAAACAACCAAGGTGGGGACTTCTTTGGATCCCGCCGAAGAGCAAAGTCTAGTGGATCTTCTGAGAAAAAACTTAGACTTGTTCGCCTGGCAACCGTTAGATATGCCCGGCATCGACCCTGCCATCGTATGCCACCACCTCGCTTTACGCCCAGGAGTGAAACCGGTCGCTCAGCGCAAAAGGAAATTAGGCGAAGAGAGGAGGAAAGCAGTAGATGAAGAGGTTGCCAAATTAAGAGACGCCCGTTTCATAAGTGAAATCAAGTATCCTACATGGCTGGCCAACGTCGTCCTCGTGAAGAAAGCTAACGGAAAATGGCGCATGTGCGTCGACTACACCGATCTGAACACCGCCTGTCCAAAAGACCCATATCCCCTCCCAAATATTGACCACCTTATCGACAACGCGTCAGGGTACCAAACCCTAAGTTTCATGGACGCATACTCCGGCTACAATCAAATAAAGATGGATCCTCTCGACGCCCCGAAAACCGCCTTCATGACCAATCACCACAACTACCACTACGAAGTCATGCCTTTCGGCTTAAAGAACGCCGGCGCTACCTTTCAAAGGTTGATGGACACCGCCTTTACAGAGCAAATCGGAAAGAATTTGGAGGTCTATATCGACGATCTGGTAGTGAAAACAAAACATGACGAAAGCCATTCAAAGGACCTGGAAGAGATCTTCGATCAGGTTCGTGCGTATAACATGCGTCTCAACCCAGCTAAATGTTCTTTTGGGGTTCACGTAGGAAAATTCCTAGGCTTCATGCTGACCAGGCGCGGTATCGAGGCAAACCCTGACAAGTGTCAGGCGATAATCAACATGAGAAGCCCCTCTAGCATCAAGGAGGTGCAGCAGTTGACGGGTAGGCTCGCAGCGCTCTCCAGGTTTTTATCGTGTGCCGGCGATAAAGCTTTCTCTTTCTTTGCCTCAATAAAGAAGAAGGAACTTTTCCAATGGACCGAAGAGTGCGAAGAGGCGTTCACAAAGATTAAGACGTTTCTTTCCAGCCCGCCAGTTCTGCATCGTCCAGATGCAGGCGCCGTCCTTTTCCTCTACCTGTCTATATCAGAAAATGCTATGAGTTCCGTCCTCGTGCAAGATTCTGACGAAGGTGAAAAGCCAGTGTATTTTGTGAGCAAGGTATTCAAGGGAGCAGAACTAAGATACCAGAAAATAGACCGCCTCGCTCTAGCAGTGGTAGCAACGGCGAGGAAATTGCGACCATATTTTCAAGGACATAAAGTTGTTGTCAAATCCAATTACCCCATCAAGCAAGTGCTGGGGAAACCAGACCTCGCGGGAAGAATGGTATCCTGGGCAGTGGAATTGTCCGAATACGACATTCAATATCTTCCCAGAGGCAGCATAAAGTCACAGGTTCTGGCTGACTTCCTAGTGGAATTTTCATCCCCAGTGGAAGAAATCGCCCCCTTTGTATGGTTATATCGGTCGATGGCTCATCAAACCTCAAAGGTAGTGGAGCCGGCATAGTGTTGGAAGGTCCAGGGGGCCTAATCATAGAGCAGTCGCTGAGATTTGAGTTCAAGGCGAGCAACAACCAGGCAGAGTATGAAGCCCTGGTAGCGGGCATGAAGTTGGCACAAGAGATGGGAGCCGAAAATTTAAGAGCGAAGAGCGACTCCCAGTTGGTGACGAGTCAAATTACCGGGGAATACCAAGCAAAGGACAGTCAACTTATCAAATATTTAGCAAAGGTCAACAGTTTAGCCTCTACCTTCAAGTTCTTCGAGGCAATCTACGTTCCAAGGGAGCATAATTCAAGAGCCGGTCTCTTGTCTAAACTTGCCAGCACCAAACGCCCGGGAAACAACAGAACGGTCATCCAGGAGGTGCTGGCGGCCCCTAGCACAGAAATCATGGAAGTAGGTGCCGTGGAGAATGAAGACGAGGGATGGATGACGCCACTTATCAAATACCTCACAGGAGCGTTTAATCCCAAAAGCGAGGAGGAAGAGCTACAAATACGAAAGAAGGCCTCGAAGTATTGCATGGTCGCTGGCAAATTGTACAAGAGGGGCAAGGCAGCGCCTCTGCTCAGGTGCCTAGGTGAAAACGAGACCCACCTCGTCCTCTTAGAAGTACATGAAGGAGTATGCGGGAGCCACATCGGCGGGCGATCCCTGGCCGCGAAGCTCTTAAGAGCAGGTTACTATTGGCCGACAATGATCCAAGAGAGCGCCGACTTTGTACGAAAGTGTGACAAGTGTCAGAGGTTTTCTAATAAGAAACACGCCCCTGCTTGCGAACTCACCTCGGTCTTTTCCCCATGGCCTTTTCACAAGTGGGCAGTGGATATTGTAGGCCCATTCCCATTGGCACCCGGACAACTTAAGTTTCTCATAGTCGGAGTGGATTACTTTACGAAGTGGGTTGAAGCCGAAGCGGTCGCCAAAATCACGGCGGACAGAGTGATACGCTTCTACTGGAAGAAAATAATATGCAGGTTTGGGCTACCCAAAGTTATAGTATCAGACAACGGGACTCAGTTCGCCAGTTCCAAGGTGGTAGAATTCTGCAATCAACTCGGAATCCAAACGAAGTTTGTCTCAGTCATCCACCCCCAAGCAAACGGACAAGCCGAATCTGCAAACAAGGTAATCTTGAACGGCATCAAAAAGAAGCTCGACGACGCCAAGGGACTTTGGGCTGAGCAGTTACATGAGGTGCTCTGGTCATATCACACGACGCCTCACTCCACAACCAAGGAAACCCCGTTCACTATGGTGTACGGCGCCGACGCTATGCTGCACGTAGAAATTGACACGCCAACATGGCGTCGAGAAAACTTCTCGGAAGAGGCTAATGAGGCAAGCTTGCTATGTGGAATAGACATGATTGATGAGGTACGGGAGGCCGCCCACATCCGGGAATTCGCCGCAAAACAAAGAGCAGCCCGCCGGTACAATTCAAAAGTGATCCCGAGAGACATGAAAGAAGGAGATTTGGTCTTGAGGCAGGTCGTCGCGCCCACTCGAATTGGGAAGCTATTACCCAACTGGGAATGACCGTATCGAGTCAGGGAAAAACTAGCACACGGAGCATACAAGCTGGAAGAGCTGAATGGAGACACGATACCACGAACCTGGAATGCGGCCAACCTACGCCATTACTACAGCTGAGTATTTCATCATTTTTACAAACAAACCACACAAGACTGAATTGTTGTAAAGCTTGTATTTTGCTTGTATTTTCTTTTTCAGAATTCTTTGTATTTTGATTTCAACTAATGAAGAGGAATAAGGGAGCACTCTTTTCCCCGCGAAAGCTGGGGTTTTTAATGAGGCACCAATTCCCGTTTACTCTTATCTCTGCTTTGACTCCAATATCACAGACATCGCCGGAATGAGATAGACAACATCAACTCGCAAAAGGCGCGCCATATGATCCGTTAACCCCAAAGGGGTTGCCACCTAATTCCTTAACCCTAAAAGACAGGGCTCTAAGACGTCGTGAGCTTAAAAAAACCGCCACCTAATTCCTTAACCCTAAAAGACATGGCTCTAAGACGTCGTGAGCCGAAAATGAGATCGCCACCTAATTCCTTAACCCTAAAACAGGGCTCTAAGACGTCGTGAGCCGAAAATGAGATCGCCACCCAATTCCTTAACCCTAAAACAGGGCTCTAAGACGTCGTGAGCCGAAAATGAAATCGCCACCTAATTCCTTAACCCTAAAAGAAAGGGCTCTAAGACGTCGTGAGCTTAAAAAGAAATCGCCACCTAATTCCTTAACCCTAAAAGAAAGGGCTCTAAGACATCGTGAGCCGAAAACGAAAGCGTCGGTAGAGGCCCCAATAAAGCAATAACGCCGAAAAATTAAACGGTTTGACAATCTTTAGTAAGTCGTGAAAATAGACAAGCAATAGTTACCGCCCAGGATACATTATTATCATCGTCGTTAAATAGAAGAAAGTTAAAGCAACATAGTACAAATAATGCATCATTACAAATTCAAAAAGTTCAAGATCAAAGCAAATTAAAATTACAACAAAGACTATTGTTCGTCCACAAGGGCGCCATCTACAACTATCTTGAAAGAGTCCAAAGACGAAAGGTCAGCGTCCAGATGAAGAAAGGTGACCTGCTCCTTTGCACGATCAAACCCAGTCTCAAAGGACAGCGCCAGTTCTCCTTTGGCTTCCGAGACCTCAGCCTTCAACGCCACTTCCCTCTCAACTCCTGAGGCAACCTCATCCCTCAACCGAATGATCACCGCATCCTTCCCAGCCAGGTCGGCGTCATGACCAATCTTCAAATCACTGATACGTTCATCACACTCGGACCTCATCACCTCTTTAATCTCTTGGACCTCCTTCTCCTTACTCTCCTGAACTACTTGTAATTCCTTCTCCAGCGACTTAACCTTATCCAGCAATGTTTCTCCATTACGAACCGACTCTTCATATTTGCAATCCACGACCATCAAGAGCATAATAGACCGCAGACAGTTCACACCGATATCCCTCGTCGTGAAGGGAACGGGGTTCTGCGTCCCAGCTTTCACATCATCAGGATTACAAACCATATTTTCTTTCACGTAAGCTTCATAATCAAAATCCTTGTCCCAAAAAGACTGGACCTCTTGGCTGGGACCAGTGAATTCAGCGGCGGGACGAGAATGCGCCCTCTTGGACCTCCTCTCCTTCAGCACCCCCTCTTCCCCATCTGACGCTTTCCTCTTCTTCTCCTCTCGACTTTTCTCCTGCGCCACTTCAACGTCAACATCGCACTCAGGTTGAGCGTCAAGAACAACCTCAGCTTTCCTTTTAGACTTACGGAGGATAAGCCCAGAAGGATCGCTGGTGTCAGCCACCCCGCCCGAACTCTTGGCCTTCATCTCGGCCAAATACTTCTTCCTCTCCGCAGCTGTTAGAGGCGCCATTGATTCTGCAAGTCAAAAACCAAAGCCAATACACAAGTTAATAAAGGGAAAGGCGAGAAAGCTAGACAAGTAGGGTTATGAAATCAACTCACGCAAATAAGTCTCTAAGCTATCAACATTCCCCTCTCTATTCAGCAACTCCCGGATATCCATGGGCAGCATCTTGTCCAAGAAGGAAACGACATCTTGTTCATACCCACTCAAATGCTCGTAAGCAAACCCAGTAATAGAAGTTGGGGAACTCGTCCAACAGATGGGGAATTTTAATTCATTCTGTACACGCACCGCGGCGTCCTCGCAATCCTCTATTCCCCTCACCCTAAGGAAGGTTCGTCTCCAGTTCTTGTAATGAGACGCATAAGGTGGAAACAACCGTTTCCCAGGATGCGCGCCAACGGACACCCAGGACGACTTGTCTACGCCCTTAGTACCATAGAAACTAAAGAAGCAACCAGCAGAGGGCTCAAAGCCTAAACCCTCGCACGCGATCTCGAAGTCCCGGATGAACGCCCAACTGTTGGGCTGAAGCTGCGAGGGCGCCACATTTAACCACCTCAGGACACTTACTTCGAAGGGCGTGAATGGATACTTAACGCCCAAATCTTCAAAGACCGCCGTGTATATGTAGAAGAACTCGTGAGCCATACCCCTTGGCATCCGTAAGTAAACTTTCTCACCAGGGCGGCAGGGCTCAAGAATCACATCATTTTCGCGTCCTGTCTAAGAAACACTAATCTTGCTTCGGAACAACGCCACTCGCTGAGGATCCATATACATGGACTCCGAGCGCATCATTTCGTTAGCAAAACCCCCTGGTCCCGAACTACTAGCGGACGCCATACAGCGATTTTCTCTCATGTGGGAGGGACCTGGACGAACAGAAAGAATAATACAATCAGATGAGTTCCCGCTATCATCTTTCCCCTCACTATCACTCGAATCACTTGAAAATTCTTCTAAAACGGAATGGCCATAGTAGGCATTTTCAAAAGCAACCCAATCGGTGGTTCCATCCGATCATTTCGCAAGTCTAACCGCCTCTCTCAATAACACATCCCTCTCCTCCGAATTAGCCGGAGATATTACATTGCCTTCCCCGTCACACTCCCTGATAACTACCATATCCTAACCTGAACTACAAAACAAAGAACTAACGTGCAGAGGACGAATTCGAAAAAAGGGATTACCTGTTTTGTATAAAGAAAGCAGCAAGGAGAAAAAGAATAATCTGATTCTGGAGAGCGTGATGATTCTCGGAACGGTTTGCAATTGGTGAAGGATATACGCTTTTAGAATAAAAAAAGAGAAAGAAAGTGAAAAGGCAAAAACTGAACAGGAGACAGGGTAAGTAGATCCGAGTACAGTTCAAAGTACAAAGCCTGGGAAAACGCGCAGATGACGTCACTTAAGTTGGCACGATTTCCGAGAATCGTTGCGATACGAACACGTCAGCGAGAGCGAACGGTTGCCTCACGCCAGCCGTCGGATCTCATTAAGAGGCATCCTCAACACGTAGTTTAACGGACGCTGCGAGCTAACCTACTTAAAGGAGTCGTTTCTACACGCAGTTTAATCACTTCGCCTTGTCCCAAGACTCGTTCTTGTTGGGCTATGAATACTCTCGTCGGGCTAATACCCATATTGGGCTAGTACCCATGTTGGGCTAGTATCCGTGTTGGGCTAGCACCCATCGTGGGCGAGTACCCATGTTGGGCTAGTACCCATGCAGGGTTAAACATCCATGTTGGGCTAGCACCCATCGTGGGCGAGCACCCATGAGTGCGCAAACATCCATGTTGGGCTAATACTCATAAATTTTTTTCACGTAGCTTAATCACTTCGCCTTGTTAACATTTTAATCACTTTGCCTTGTCCCAAGACTCGTGCTTGTTGGGCTGTGGACCGTAGATCTCACCATCTAGGACTTGAGATCCTAAAGACAAGGGTGTGAGCCCTTGGAACAAGGCTGGACGCCCTCCAGGAGGGCGCAGGGCCCACTTTACACTCATAAATAACCCTAGGTGACCTTCCTAAAGGGCACCCTCTGGGGGCGCCCTCAGCAGCTTACGAGGGCGCCCTAGTCATGGTTTTGGCCCTTTACGATTTGGGCCCAAAACCATGACCGGGTAGGCCCAAGAGAGGCTACAAATAGTAACCTTGGGACCATTCCCAAGGCATGACCTAAACACAGCACAGAAACCCTAGTTTCTAGATATTGTACTCACTGCCAGTACAGTTACTATATAAGTGTCTAACACAAAATCTTTGCTAAACAGTAGGAATCAATTCATCCATTGCTGGTAGTAAACCCTACAGTGATAGTTTCAAAAAAATCAGTAATCATTAACAACTCACACATGTTTAAAATTTAAAAAAAAATTAATCAAGATGTTACCTTTTGTTGATCAGACATAAATGTAACTTTCTTGCACACATCAGTACCGCCTAAGTCATTAATCAACAATTTTAAAAACCAAGTCCATGAATCTCTTGCTTCACCTTCAATAACTGCTAAAGCTATTGGCAGCATCTGATCATTTGGATCCCTATCAACAGCTGCAAGAATCATTCCCCCATAGTAACCTTTTAAGAAGCAGCCATCAATTCCTATAAATGGCCTACATTTGAAGAAGCTTTGCTTACATCCATCCAAACACATGTATATTCTTTGGAAGCTTGGCAACAAAGGTCTAATTATGTATCCTTCCTCAGTAGGTTCTTCATGTTGCTCAGTAGGCTGCACTTGTATCTTCAAAGTGCTATTTGGGTTTGATCTGATTATCTCATGGCAATAATCATATAGTCTCCTATATTGCTCTCTGAATGAACCATCAACCATATCAATAGCTTTCTTCCTAGCCCTGTATGCTTTCATTCTATTTACTCCTGCATTCCACTTCATATGAGCTTTATTTGTAATGAATGTAAGTTTAATGTTTGGATTTTCTCTGACACTAGGCATCAATTTCTTTCCCAACCATTCAGAATTCAAAAATCTTACATGATAGTCTCTGCTACAAGTATGGTCAGCACCTAGCTTCCTCAATTGCCATGTATCCTCATCAGGAATTTTGGAACACAAAGCAACCCATGGACATCCATCCTTGCAGCCAACCCTAACCCTGGTTTTGTCATTCTTTATAAACTTTAGAGCATAACCATTGTAGATAGAGTAATTACTAACAACTTCTTTGAACTCTTCCCTTGATGAAAATCTAGTACCCAAAGTCCATTTAAAGTCAACCATCTTCTTTGGCATGACAAATGGAGGATAATGTTCTTTTGGTTCCTCATCTGAATCACCTGATAGGTCAGTTTGCAAATCACTCGAGTTATACTCCTCATCTGACTCCCTTAAAGCTCTTTTCCTTTTTCTTTCAATATTAAGCGAGAAATCGTCACTTGAGCCCTGTTCATTATCTTCCTCTCTTGTTAGTGTTATTTGGTTTGTAATAGGTATATATTTTTTCTTAGGCCTACACCCTTTATTTTTATTTTTCTTTTTCTTCTCTGGCTCAACATTAACTTTATTAATGACCACCTCATCATCCATTATATACTCATCAGCAGAATCTTCAAACCTATCCTCACTCCCATATCCATCCTCATCCGATTGGACCTTATTAAAGTTGGCCTCATTCAAGTGGGCCTCATTAAAGTTGGCCTCATTCAAGTGGGTCTCATTATGGTGGGCCTCACTATTTTGGGTCACAACCTCTACAGGGACATCAGTATCAATTGGTACTTGTTCTATTAAAGGAACCAATTGAGATTGTGAATTAGTATGAACTATGTTGGAACAAAATGTATGAACAACTCTCTCTTGAGTTTTGATCATAACAAAGTGTTAAAAAGAAAATTGGATATGCTAATACTTGATTCTAGTGTGCAGAACCATATACTTAAAGATTGGTATCTAACAATGGTTATGAAAGAAGAAGTTAAAAGCAATAAGGAAATTATAGAAGCTTGTGTTGCAAGGCTGAAGAAAATCAGCGTCTGAAGAAGAGCTTCTGAAGACAGCGTCTGAAGAAGAGCTTCTGAAGGGAGCGTCTGAAGGCTGCGTTTGAAGGCAGCTTCTGAAGAAGTGCGTCTGAAGGCAGCTTCTGAACAATTGTGTCTGAAAGAGTTCAGCAATGTTGAACCATATGTTCTGAACAATTGTTTCTGAAACAGTCAGTGATACTGAACAAAATGCTCTGAACATTTTATCTAACGTTTTCACTCTCTTAAATTCTTGAATTTTCTTTTTGTTGATGACAAAAGGGGGAGTAAAACTCAAGGGGAGCTTACAAGCCTAACCTTGTGAATTATCAGACTTAGGGGGAGCTTACAAACCTCAAACCCTGAAGTCAGTTTGTTATTTAATTTCTGAATGTATTTACACTTTGATTTTTCATCTGTTTGATTTAAATGAAATTTAATTAACCTGGATAAGACTCAGGGGGAGCTTACAAACCTCACCTTGTGGATTATCAGACTCAGAGGGAGCTTACAAACCTCAGACCCTGAAGTCAACTTGTTAATTAAATAAACAACAATTTTCTATTAATGCTTATGTTTGTCATCATCAAAAAGGGGGAGATTGTTGGAACAAAATGTATGAACAACTCTATCTTGAGTTTTGATGATAACAAAGTGTTAAAAAGAAAATTGGATATGCTAATACTTGATTCTAGTGTGCAGAACCATATACTTAAAGATTGGTATCTAACAATGGTTATGAAAGAACAAGTTAAGAGCAAGAAGGAAATTATAGAAACTTGTGTTGCAAGGCTGAAGAAAATCAGCGTCTAAAGAAGAGCTTCTGAAGACAGCGTCTGAAGAAGAGCTTCTGAAGGATGCGTCTAAAGGCAGCGTCTGAAGGCAGCTTCTGAAGAAGTGCGTCTGAAGACCAGGTTCTGAAGAAGTGCTTCTGATGAACAGTGTCTGATGCCAGCTTCTGAAGAACTGCTTCTGAAGAGCAGACTGGAAGTCTGAGTCTGAAGGAAACGTAGCAGTCAACAATTACAACTGTGAACAGTGAAGTACTGTACGATCAGAACAGCTCTATGCAACAGTTGTCTCCATGACCAAATTATTCTCCCTGTTTTAAGGAACAATTCAAATTCCATTCCTCTGTTTTCTGTGTTGCGCACACACTGTCAGGAGGAATTAAATGCTGGACATAGCTTCTATGGCAACGACTCTTTGATGATATTTGGCTCTTCTCAACAGCTCTTTAATTCTCTATAAAGGATTGAAGGATTGAAGAAGATGATAACAAGACTCATTGACTGAAAACGTAACACTCTGTTTTCTGAAACAAAGTTCTGCCCAATTTACCATTTCACCAGCACCAACATCATCACCCAGCAACTTCAACTCTCCACCTACCTTATACCACATCTCATTAACATCATTGTATTCCATATCTTTTACTAGGCCTTCTATATCAAAATAGCACCAGTAATCCGAATCACACTTCCATTCACTCACTAGTCCATTATAAGTGCCATAAGCATCGAAGGACCCACCATGGTGACAATCAACCAAGAAGTGCACCATGTTACATGTAAAGCAACATTCAATATGACAACAACATAAGACAAACACGTTGGGAACACAAAACCACTCTTTACCAACACAGTGGAATAATATATCAAAATGAGGACATAAAACAAGATACAAAAAGTATGGGACCACACAAAACAATATCAAACTATAATAATCCATAATAACAGAAGCTAAATAAAGTGTTCTATATTAAACAGTATCAAACAAAAAGTATGGGAAGAATGAAAACGCAGAACAATATTATTAAAAAGGCATGAAACAAAAAGTATCAAACAAGTATTATTAAAAAGGCATGAAAAGCAGAACGAAAAAATGCAGAAACGCAGAAAACGCATGAAACATAAGAATTCGATTTTGAAGAATTCGATTTACCTTGAAGGAAATGCAGAACGGAATTCGATCTGGTGTAGGCTGATTTGATTTTTCACTGTCGCGTCGAATTTCGGATGTCAAGCTATTGACTAGCATTGAATCACTAAATTTAAATCACGACTGAACTTTTAATTTTTCGGGGAAAAAGGAAAAAAGTTCTAAATTACCTTGAAAAGAGATTTTAGGTTCGAAAGTCGATTATGCGAGGGGAAGGTATTAGCACCCCTCACATCCGTTGTACTCAACGGGAACCTCTTAGTTGGCTTAGGCTTAAAATGTTTTTTGATGTTTCACTTGCATGCTTAATCATATATATATAAATATAAAGGAACGAGAAAATATAATGTGAGGTGAAGAAAGAGATAAAAACAAACGAAATAGAAAAAAGAAAAAAAGAAAGATTTTTTATTAACGGGCTTGACAAGATGACAATCCTGCTCCTACGTATCTCCCGGTAGTCGGAGAATTCAAAGCTTACGTAGTTCTTGAAAAAAAGTTTGAAAACGCACAAAGGCGTAAAAGCTTTAAATGATGAAGGAGACAAGCGCACATTAAGGCGATAAACTCGCACAAGGCGTAAAAAGACGAACGCACATTAAGGCGATAAACTCGCACAAGGCGTAAAAAAGACGAACGCACATTAAGGCGATAAACTCGCACAAGGCGTAAAAAAGACGAACGCACATTAAGGCGATAAACTCGCACAAGGCGTAAATGTTTGAATTGACCACGGGGGCCAAGAAAAGTTTAGAATGGTCACGGGGGACCAAGAAAAGTTGGATTGGTCACGAGGGACCAAGAAAGGTTCAAATTGGTCGCGAGGGACCAAGAAATGTTAAAATTGGTCGCGAGGGACCGAGAAATGTTAAAATTGGTCGCGAGGGACCGAGAAATGTTAAAATTGGTCGTGAGGGACCAAGAAATGTTAAAATTGGTCGCGAGGGACCAAGAAATGTTAAAATTGGTCGCGAGGGACCAAGAAATGTTAAAATTGGTCGCGAGGGACCAAGAAATGTTAAAATTGGTCGCGAGGGACCAAGAAAGGTTCAATTTGGTCGCGAGGGACCAAGAAAGGTTCAATTTGGTCGCGAGGGACCAAGAAAGGTTCAAATTGGTCGCGAGGGACCAAGAAATGTTAAAATTGGTCGCGAGGGACCAAGAAAGGTTAAAGTGCGTTGAACGCGTTGAAAATAGAATGACGATTGTCCGAGCAACGAGACATACGTCAAGCATTCGTACAACCGGGGAAAGGAGAGACATACGTCAAACCACCCTTTTTCATTCATGTTTTATTTGAAATTGAGAAAACGTAATTTTGGGGGAGCTAGAAAAGAATGACGATCGTCTAAGCAACGAGACATACGTCAAGTGTTTATCCGATCGGGGAAAGGAGAGACATACGTCAAACCACCCTTTTTCATTCAAGTTTCGCTTGAATTTTAAGAAAAAAGTGTAAACTGTCAAAACGCTCGTTTTTAGAACTCAAAAGAAAAGAAATAAAATTGTTCAAATTAGTTGTTGCAACCAAAATGAACAAGCTTGTTGTTTAATGAAACAAGAAAGAAAATGTTTTTGTTTGGTCGGTTTGGAAGGACAAGGTCCTTTGCCTACATACCCAAATGGGATCAAAACCGATGTAGTTCGGGCTAAAAAAAAACCCGAGTGATTTGTTATGTTGATTTTAAAACTTGAAAATGTTTGTGAAAGATAAAATGAGCCAAAGTGGCGAGCGAATAAAGCTTGATTGATTTTAATTGCAAAAATAAAGTCTAATATGATTAAGATCGATTGAAGTTTGATTAAAATAAAATTGCTTGGTTTGAAATCCAAGGCTTTGTTAATGAAGAATATTTTTGATGAAGTTTTGAATATTTGAAATGTTTTTTTTGTTTTTGATTTCTTACTTGGAGTTTAGAAAGAAAATAAGCGCGATGAAATAAACTAAACGCGAGAGAAATAAATAAAAAACGATTGTTGGATCAAAATAAAAAGATTTTTGTTTTTGGATTATGAATTAAACTAAGAAAATAAAATATAATGCAATGCATATTTAAATATTTTGTTCCTAAATGCATGTATATTCTAATGACATAGAAAAATGCAAAATAAAACGAACAATTAGAAATAAAAAATAAAATGCATGAGATGATATGATAAGTAAATAAATGGGATGTTAAAAATAAAAGAACAAATAAAAAGGAAATAGTAATAAAAAGGAAAATAAATTGCAAAGAAAATAAATAAAAGAAATGAAATAAGGAGGTGTAAAAATAAACCTGGGGGGTGCTGGTAGTAGAAAATAAATCAGATTGAAAGAAAAGGCCCAAAATGTATTGGGCCTGCGTAAATTAATCTGGGCCGTCTGATTAATCAGACGGCCCTGATCTGATCATGAGGTGGAAAAGGCCTAAGCCGTACGATCAAAATCAAGTGGTCTGAGAGGGCGTGGGTGTACGCTAACGCGTACACCCTGTCACACTGAAACAGGGAGGGGTATTTAAACCCCCTCCTTCACAATTTTCCTTCATTTCTCACATCCACTCTCTCTCTTCTACTTCTTTCTCTGCCTTGGCCGAAAACACTCTCCCCCTTCTCTCTTCTCTTGCTCGCCGTGAACAGTGTTCCGGCGTGGTGGCCGCCGGCCTAAACGGCGGCGCCACCGCGCCGGAGAGTTGAAAATCTCTCTTTTTCAAAATTTTTTCTTCTTTTCCTATATCCTTTTCCTTTCTAAACCCAAATCCGAACCTATTTTTTCGAAAATCCTCACCAAAACGTGTAGATCTAGGTTTGAAAACAACTCAAAATTTTTACCTTTTCTTGTTGTTTGGCTTCGGTTTTGCTGTTGATGTGCTCTTAGGCGTGTGTTTGTGTGTGTTGTGCGCTTGCGTGTTACTGTGCTGGGTTGTTTGTGCGCGTGAGTATGTGTATGGCTGGGCTGAGTTTGTGTTGGTTGTTATGCTGTGTGGTACTGTGTATGCTTGCGTTTTGTGTTGTGGTGTGGTGTATGGCTGGGTGGTTTTGTTGTGTTAGTGTGTTATGTTGCTGGAAAATGTTTTGGGTTAGTGTGGGTGATGAGTGTTGTGTTGCTGTTAAAAAATCAGTTTTGATAACAATTTCTTTCCCTTTTTTCTGTTATGTGATCCTTGTTTTTATAGAAATCTTGCTGAGCTGCTTGAGCAGCTTATTGACTCATTAAGATAAGCTGGATTTTTGGGATAAGATTGAAGGTTTGTGATGATTTTTTTTGGATAGGATTGAGGATTTTGTGATGATGAAAAACACTGTTTGGGGCGCTGCAGGCTTTGTGTTTCTGGACTGTTGACTGTTGACCATTGATTATGGACTTGGACTTTTGGACAAAAAATGTAAAAAACAAAAATAATAAAAAATAATAATAACAGTAAAAGTAAAAATAATAAAAAATGATAATAATAAAAATTAAAATAAAAATTAATGATAATAATAAAAAACTGAAATTAAAAGTAAAAATAAAAAGGGATAAAAAAATAAAATTAATAAACAAAACAAAAAAAATGACATGAGGTATTTTAAAATACCTCCCTGCCGAAATTTCGTCTGAAACGACGAAAATTTTCGGCCTTTTAAAAAAAATGTGTAAAACGAGACAATAAATAAAACGAGACGAAAATGGGTCAAAAAATGGGGTATGACAGATGCCCCTATTTAAGTTTCTTCGCTACGGAGATTAAAAAGCGAAATTTTGATTCGACGGGTCGAAGAAGCTTAAATACAGAGTACACCATTTTTTGACCAATTTTGGACAGTAAAACAAAATGGACACGATGCCATCTATGCAATGTTATGAATGCATGTGATGCAAGTATAAATGCAAAATGGCAAAGATGACCTTATCGGGAATAAAAAGAGACAAAGGGATACCCGGGTTCGTTAAAGAAACGGGATCCAACTCTATTGGGGATAGTGTTCCACTGGGGAAAAAGGTTAGCCGTTTGGGTTATTGCCGAACTGTTCACTGGGGAGAGTGGGCAATTAACCACGGGAACCGAAAGGGTAAAATGTCAGCTGTTCGGGTTAAATTCCGAACTGCCACTGACGACAAGGATTGAATGTAAGGGTCAGCTGTTCGGGTTGTTGCCGAACTGCCACTGACGACAAGAATCAAAATGTCAACTGTTCGGGTTGAATTCCGAACTGCCATTGACGACAAGAAAGTAAAATGTCAACTGTCGGTTTGTTCCGACCTGCCATTGACGACAAGGAAATATAAGATGTCAACTGTCGGTTTGTTCCGACCTGCCATTGACGACAAGGAAATAAATGTCAACTGTCGGTTTGAAATCCGACCTGCCATTGACGACAAGAAAGTAAATGTCAACTGTCGGTTTGTTATCCGACCTGCCATTGACGACAAGAAAATAAATGTCAACTGTCGGTTTGTTCCGACCTGCCATTGACGACAAGGAAATATAAAATGTCAACTGTCGGTTTGTTTCGACCTGCCATTGACGACAAGGAAATAAATGTCAACTGTCGGTTTGAAATCCGACCTGCCATTGACGACAAGAAAGTAAATGTCAACTGTCGGTTTGTTCCGACCTGCCATTGACGACAAGAAAATAAATGTCAACTGTCGGTTTGTTCCGACCTGCCATTGACGACAAGGAAATAAATGTCAACTGTCGGTTTGAAATCCGACCTGCCATTGACGACAAGAAAGTAAATGTCAACTGTCGGTTTGTTCCGACCTGCCATTGACGACAAGAAAGTAAAATGTCAACTGTCGGTTGTTCCGACCTGCCATTGACGACAAGAAAATAAATGTCAACTGTCGGTTGTTCCGACCTGCCATTGACGACAAGAAAATAAATGTCAACTGTCGGTTGTTCCGACCTGCCATTGACGACAAGGAAATATAAAATGTCAACTGTCGGTTGTTCCGACCTGCCATTGACGACAAGGAAATATAAAATGTCAACTGTCCGGATTGGTTACCGAACCGTACATTGACGACAGTGAGGATGCGGCTGACAAGCCGTTCCTTACAGAATTGCCCCTTCAATTGGGGAGAAAGGATGCACAAGCTGTCCATTAAAGAACTTGCCACTTGGCACAACACTGGGGAATATGCACAAGCTGTTCGTTAAAGAACTGCCACTTGGCATAAAGACATGATAAAAAGATGCGCAAGCTGTTCGTGTGAACTGCCACTTGGCGTAAAAGGGTGACACCACTTAACCAAACAGATTGGGGATGACACTTGGGGAATATTTACTGGTGACTATGATGGGATGCCGAGCAAAGTCGGGCTTTGGTTATGATTTGGTATTTGTGAGTGTGAATGATGACTCACTGAGGAATTGCCAATAAAATTGGGCTTTATTTTGTAACACCACTGGAGGATGACATTTGAGAAAAATGCAGATTGTTTATGATAAATTGGTAAGAAACGTGGTGGTTAAAGCAAC
Organism: Medicago ruthenica; assembly: GCA_018208015.1. NCBI lineage: Eukaryota > Viridiplantae > Streptophyta > Magnoliopsida > Fabales > Fabaceae > Medicago > Medicago ruthenica. The sequence continues at coordinate 3,043,398 of CM031375.1, read as the reverse complement.
CATGTGCAGATGATATTGTGGTATGTTGCATGTATGAATGCGTTTATGCATGAATGCGTGATTATACGATTTGTATGATTGTACAAATGTACAAATGCATGAATGCATGAATGTACGAATGTACTAATGCAGGACTCTCACTGAGGATGTGTGAAAGATTGGCTTGCACTGGGGATATCCTAAGTGTTTGTTAAGGAATTGCCCCTTGATATAAGAATACAATGAAAGATTGCACAAGCTGTTCGTTAAAGAACTGCCGCTTGGCTTACAAGAAGGTGACATCAACAGATCAGACACGTTGGGGATGACACTCGACTGTTTTGATTTATTGTATGACCGACAACTTGGTGAAACAAGATTTAGACCGGTAAAATGAAAAGTGGACCGACGTCGCATTGCAAACACTCGGTAATCTTTGATGGGGATGATGTCACAGGGAACACATCCGAAATGTTGACGGGGTGAAGCCGTAACCGTTGAGGAGGAACACATGCCTCATGGGGAAATTGTTACTTCACTGGGGAATCGTGTTAATCCGCTGAGGAAAAGAACTGGTGATTCCGCCGGGAATGCTTATGTTTTGTTTGGATGCCGAGCGAGGTCGGGCTTTGATTTGTATTTGGATGCCGAGCAAGGTCGGGCTTTGATTGGGGTGCCGAGCGAGGTCGGGCTTTGATTGCCGATCGAAGTCGGGCTTTGATTGGGGTGCCGAGCGAGGTCGGGCTTTGATTGCCGAGCGAGGTCGGGCTTTGATTGGATGCCGAGCGAGGTCGGGCTTTGATTGCCGAGCGAGGTCGGGCTTTTTGTAGTGTGGGTGCCGAGCGAGGTCGGGCTTTTTGTAATGGATGCTGCCAATAATGATTGGGCTTTTGGGGTTGAGACTCCACTGGGGGATGCCAATAAAATTGGGCTTTGTTTGTGGTTTCGCTGGGGATATAAGGATCATTTTGGAAGCATGATCGATATCCAGCCTTAGATGCCAACGGTGGTTGGGCTTTTGATTGTTTTGGACAAAGGTTGACTTCCTGGGGAGTTTGTTAATCCACCGGGGATTGGAACTGATGATTCCGCCGGGAATGCTACCTTCTTTGTTTTCTCTAAATCGTCCTTTCGGGCTTTCGATTCACTGGGGATATTCCCTTTTGATTTACTGAGGATTTCGCTGGGAAATCCCTTGAAAGAAGTCCAATGTGGGATAAACATATGTCATGTTTAACACTGGGGATAATGATTGGATGCCGAGCAAGGCCGGGCTTTTTGTGGTGTTTTGTGAGTGGGAATGCCCATGAAAATTGGGCTTCACTTGTTATTGTGTTTGTAAGGGCCAATGGAAATTGGGCTTTTTGTAATGATTGTGAGGAATGCCAATGACGATTGGGCTTAATGTGAAATTGTAGTTGTTATCGCCAATGACAATTGGGCTTTTGCTTGTGATTAGGTGCCAAACATGGTTGGGCTTTTTGGACGATTGTGTACCGAGCATGGTCGGAAATTGTGAATGATTGGGCGCCAAGCATGGTTGGGCTTTGGTTTGATATTGTGGGTGCCAATGAGAATTGGGCTTTTGTTGGCAATGAGAGTTGGTTTTGCAATTTCAGATTGCATGATTCATATGAGATTTGCACAGGCAATTCTGATGTTCCCATTAATCCGAGATTGCACCAAAAATTTGAAATAAATACCAAACACAAAATTTATATCGTATAGCTCAAGTTAAAAATATGTTTATCAATGAACCAACCTAACACTCATTTAAGTAAATGAACAAATTGAATATTAATTGTGGGGTGTTGAGTATTTTGGTGTTGGCTGCATTGTTTGGCAAAACCAAAGTATTGAATAGAAGCATCTTCATATTTGAAACATTTCTTCAGTTGCAAGTTTTGTGTTTTGAAGCCATTCAGAAGCAGAAAATATCATCAGAAGCTGAATGCACTGTAGCAGTTCAGAAGCTGATTTCAGGTTCTGAAGCCAGCGTTGACTTTTGTTGACCACATCAGAAGCTGGGTTTTTAGATTAATTGTTGCGCGTATCTTGGGAGATTTAGCAAGGAATTATCTTTGTATAAGTGCTTCTAGAATGCTGAATTATTTGGAGAAGATTTTATTGAAGATTTGGTTCAAAGATATGAAAATCGTATTTTCTGTTTTAAATCTTTCAAAGATACAAAACAGTTTTATTTGTTACTTGATTGGACCAATCTTATTTCAGTAACAAATCAATTCAGAAGATTAGTTTTATTTTGCAAGACTGAAGGCTATATAAGGAGGAGGGCTGCTGCTATTCAATACAAGAAATTAGAGAGAAAAATTCAGAGAAAAGAGTCTTAGAGTTTTTAAGCTTTTAGCTTTATTGTGCACCACTCTGTTAGAGTTGGTTTAGGTGTTTTGATTGAGTTGTAATCACTCTAAGCCTGTAGGTACGAGTGAAGTCAGATGTATTGAAGTTGTTCTTCAAAACAGAGGGTTTTTGATTAAGGGGTTCAGTAACAGGTTTGTTACTTGATTAGGAAGTTAGTGGTCTCTAATACTCAACGTGTTGGGTAGAATTCAAGACTAGGAGGAAGTTAATTGCTTAGGCTGGGAACTGGGAGTCAGTGTCTTGAGTCATAAGGATTAATTCCTATAGTGGAATTCCTTCCTGGATTGGTATCCCCCAGAGTAGGAGGTGTTTACTCCGAACTGGGTTAACAAACCTCTGTGCCTTTTTACTTTCCTGCACTTTAATTTGCTGCTTGTGTGTGTTTGTGTTTGTGCTCTGTTTTAAGCAATTTAGTGTGTCCTGCATATTGTTCAGAACCTGTTGGTTCAGAACCTGGTTACTCTGTCACATTGCCTGGCCAGAATTTCAATTGGCATCAGAGCAGGCACCCTGCCTGTAAATTGGGTGAGATCCAGAGGAGTTAATTTCTGGTAAGCATGGATAGAGAAGGAGGATATGTCAATAGACCACCTCTACTAGATGGCACAAACTATGAGTATTGGAAGTCAAGGATGTGTGCTTTTCTAAAGTCTATTGACAGCAGGACTTGGAAAGCTGTGATTAAAGGCTGGGATCATCCTGTGTATACAGACAAAGATGGTAACAGGACTGAGGTTCTGAAGCCTGAGGAGGAATGGACCAAAGCTGAAGATGATCTGTCACTGGGAAATTCAAAAGCTTTGAATGCTATCTTTAATGGTGTTGATCAGAACATGTTCAGACTTATCAAACAATGTACTGTGGCTAAGGATGCTTGGGAAATTCTGAAGACCACTCATGAAGGAACTTCTAAGGTAAAGATGTCCAGATTGCAGCTGCTGACCACCAAATTTGAGAACCTGAAGATGAAGGAAGATGAATCCATTCAGGATTTTTACATGAATGTGCTGGATATGGCAAATTCATTTGACTCTCTTGGTGAAAAGATGTCTGATGAGAAGTTAGTCAGAAAAATCCTCAGGTCCCTGCCCAGAAGGTTTGATATGAAGGTGACAGCTATTGAGGAGGCTCATGATATTTCTGCTATGAAGGTTGAAGAGCTCATTGGTTCTTTGTTAAATTTTGAGACTGCATTCTGCAAACAGCCTGATAAGAAAGGGAAAGGTATAGCTTTTACTGTGAACACTGAAGCTGATGATCAACAAGATTCTGAGGAGGATGACTTGTCAGAAGCTCTAGTGTTGCTGGGAAAACAATTCAACAAGATTCTGAAGAATGTTAACAGAAAAGCCAAAGCCAAAGGTCAGAACTTCAGATTCAATAACAAAAAGCAACAAACTGATGAGAAGAAGACCAAGTCTGAGGAGAAAAGTAACCAAGCCAAAGGTGTGCAGTGCTATGAGTGTGAGGGGTATGGACATATCAAGTCTGAATGTCCTACTTTTCTTAAGAAGCAGAAGAAAAGCCTAGCTGTTGCATGGTCTGATGATGGTTCTGAAGAAGATGATGTTAGTGAATCTGATATGTGTGATACTGGTCTAGTTGTGAGGTCAGGAGCTATCTTGAAGAAGGAACCTGTTTTAGAGTCTGAGACCTTTTCAGAGTCTGACTCAGAGTCTGAAGCCTCATATGTGTCTGAAGCAACTAAAACCTCATATGATGAACTAGCTGATAACTACAAGAAGCTGTATGCCAGAAGTGCTGAGGTTTGCAAACAAGTTTTGGATCAGAAAGAGACTATTCTTCATCTGGAGGCTGAAAAAGGTGAACTGTTAGTACAGAATTCAGATTTAAAAGAAGAAGTGAACCAACTGAACTCCCAACTTGATCAAATGAAGAAGCAAGTGAAGATGTTGAACTCTGCTACTGATAAGTTGGAGGACATTTTGGGGAATCAGCAACAAGGAAAAACTGGTTTAGGTTTTGTTGATCAGACTCAGATTCCTAAACAGATGAGTTTTGTTCCTGCTACTCAAACTCATGACTCTATGGTTGGAACATCAAAGAGGAGACCTCAGAAACAAGCCCAGATGCAAGCTCAGAAGAGACCTCAGATGCAAGGTCAGAAGTATGTTCAGATGCAAGGTCAGAAGCATGGTCAGATGCTACCTCAAAAGCAACCCCATAAATCTTTCAGAAACAGAAGGAGGAGGAATCATCCATGGGTCTGTCATCATTGTGGAAAGAGAGGGCATATTAAACCATTCTGCTTTAAATTGTATGGTTACCCTGAACACTTTCAATTTAGAAGAGTGCAACCAGCTGCACCCAGACACAGTGTTCAGAAGGTGTGGAAACCTAAGGTTCAGAATGTAGGCCTGATTGCTCATACTTCATTGAGAGCCACCTCTAAAGAAGACTGGTATTTTGATAGTGGGTGTTCAAGGCACATGACTGGTGTAAAGAAGCTACTTAGCAATATCAGACAATATTCCAGAAGCTATGTGACATTTGGAGATGGAGCAAAAGGAGAGATCCTGGGTATTGGTGACTTAAACTGTGAAGGCCTACCTAGACTGAATGATGTGCTATTAGTGAAGGGTTTAACCTCTAATCTGATCAGTATTAGCCAACTTTGTGATCAGGACTTGAAGGTTAATTTTAACAAACTAGAGTGTATTGTTACTAATCAGGAAAATAAGATTCAGATGAGAGGCTGCAGATCCAAAGACAATTGTTACTTGTGGGTTTCTGAAGAAGAAAGAAGTCTGACTTCTTGTCTTATGAGCTCAGAAGAGGAAGTCAAGCTCTGGCACCAGAAACTGGGACATCTGCATCTGAAAGGCATGAAGAAAATCCTAAGTACTGAAGCTATCAGAGGTGTGCCTAATCTGAAGATCAATGAGGACAGTGTTTGTGGTGATTGTCAGATTGGTAAACAAACAAGAAAGTCTCATCCCAGATTAGTTCACCAGGTAACTACCAAAGTACTAGAACTTGTTCATATGGATTTAATGGGGCCTATGCAAGTAGAAAGTATTGGAGGAAAAAGATATGCTTTTGTAATGGTAGATGACTACTCTAGATATACATGGGTCAGCTTTGTTAGAGAAAAGTCTGACACTTTTGAAGTTTTCAAAGAGATGTGCATCCAACTACAAAGAGAGAAGGATAGTGGGATTATCAGAATCAGAAGTGATCATGGCAAAGAATTTGAAAACAAGAGCTTTTCAGAATTCTGTGCTTCTGAAGGTATAAAGCATGAGTTTTCTGCACCTATCACACCTCAGCAAAATGGTGTAGTTGAGAGGAAGAATAGGACTTTGGCAGAATGTGCAAGAGTGATGCTGCATGCTAAGAAACTTCCATATATGTTCTGGGCTGAAGCAATGAACACTGCATGCTATATCCATAATAGAGTGACTCTGAAGAAAGGAACAACATCTACATTGTATGAACTATGGAAAGGAAGGAAGCCTACAGTCAAATATTTTCATGTGTTTGGCAGTAAATGTTACATTTTGGCTGACAGAGAAAATAGGAGAAAACTAGATCCTAAGTCTGATGAGGGTATATTTTTGGGATATTCAGTACACAGTAGAGCTTATAGGGTGTTTAATTCAAGAACTAAAGTTGTGATGGAGTCCATTAATGTGGTAATTGATGATCTGACTGCTGAGAAAGATAGAAGTGAGTCTGAAGTTGTTCCAGAGTCTGAAGCATCAGAAGAACAAACTTCAGAAGCAGAAATTCATCCAGAGTCTGAAGAAGCAGATGTGCATCCAGAACATGATCCTACCAATAAAGGGCCATCTATTAGAATTCAGAAAGATCATCCTAAGGAGCTTATCATTGGGAGTTTGGATCAAGGGGTCAGAACCAGGAGATCAGAACCAACTGCTACTGATTCATGTTTTGTGTCTAAGTTTGAACCCAAAAATGTGAAGGAAGCCCTGACTGATGAATTTTGGATTGAGGCAATGCAAGATGAGTTGAATCAATTCAAAAGGAGTGAAGTATGGGATCTGGTTCCAAGACCTGAAGGGTTGAATGTGATTGGCACTAAGTGGATATTCAAGAATAAAACAGATGAAAGTGGTACTGTGGTCAGAAACAAAGCAAGGTTGGTTGCTCAAGGCTATACTCAAGTTGAGGGACTTGATTTTGATGAGACATTTGCACCTGTGGCCAGACTAGAATCCATAAGATTGTTGTTGGGTGTATCCTGTATTCTCAAGTTCAAACTATTCCAGATGGATGTGAAGAGTGCATTTCTGAATGGATATTTGCAAGAAGAGGTATATGTTGAACAGCCTAAGGGTTTTGTGGATCCAAAGTTTCCAGAACATGTGTACAAGTTAAAGAAGGCCTTATATGGATTGAAGCAAGCACCAAGAGCATGGTATGAAAGGCTTACTCAATTTCTTGTGGCTCAAGGTTACAGAAAAGGAGGTTCTGATAAGACTTTGTTTGTGAAAGATGAAAATGGGAGTCTGATGATTGCTCAGATTTATGTGGATGATATAGTGTTTGGAGGGATGTCTCAGAAGATGGTCAAACTGTTTGTTCAGCAGATGCAGTCAGAATTTGAAATGAGCTTAGTTGGTGAACTGACATACTTTCTTGGGTTACAAGTCAAACAAATGGAAGATACAATCTTCATTTCTCAAAGTAAATATGCCAAGAACATTGTGAAGAAGTTTGGTATGGAATCAGCTGCTCATAAGAAGACACCAGCTGCTACTCATCTGAAGCTAACCAAAGATGAACATGGAGTTTCAGTAGACCAAAGTCAGTACAGAAGCATGATAGGGAGCCTATTGTATTTAACTGCAAGCAGACCTGATATCACTTATGCTGTTGGAGTATGTGCAAGATACCAAGCTGATCCTAAGATGAGTCATCTGACACAAGTCAAAAGGATCCTGAAGTATGTGAATAGCACAAGTGACTATGGAATCATGTACTCACATAGTTCAAGTTCTGAACTGATGGGATTTTGTGATGCTGACTGGGCTGGAAGTGCTGATGACAGAAAGAGCACCTCAGGAGGTTGTTTCTTCTTAGGAAATAACTTAATTTCATGGTTTAGCAAGAAGCAAAACTGTGTGTCATTGTCAACTGCTGAGGCTGAGTATATTGCTGCTGGAAGTAGTTGCTCACAATTGGTGTGGATGAAGCAGATGCTGGAGGAGTACAACATTGAACAAGGAACTATGACATTGTTCTGTGACAATTTGAGTGCCATCAACATCTCTAAGAATCCTATTCAACATAGCAGAACTAAACACATAGATATCAGACATCATTTTATCAGAAACCTTGTGGAGGATAAAGTTATTCAACTGGAGCATGTAGCTACTGAAGAACAAGTTGCTGACATTTTCACAAAGGCCTTGGATGCTAAGCAGTTTGAGAACTTAAGGAGCAAGTTAGGTGTGTGCTTATATGAAGAATTCTAGCAATTAAAGCAAACTGGATGTGAGGAAGGTAGAGTACCTGCCAACTTTGTTAGTGCTAAGTGTGATGCTGTCTCTGATACTGAGTCTGAAGTTCAAACTGGGACAGTAGTTGAAGATGTTTGTGCAGTTTCCCTTCCCTATTTGAAGACTATGATTTGTCAGAATTTTATGGCTAAAAAGGGGGAGAAAATCTTATGCAATGTGTTGGCCTTGTTGGCTCTGATACCACGAATTAGAAGATGTATTGCTCTGATATGTGTGCCATTAATTCAAAAGGTGACTAGTTTTGCTCTGATACCAAGCAAGATATGTCCAGATATGATCAAGGGGGAATATGTGTCTCAGGGGGAGTACAAGATTGTTATGATCCTGAGTGTCTCTGTGATCCTGAAGTGTGCTTCTGATATGCTCTGATACCTTGTTTCTCTGTAGTTCAGTAGTAAGGGGGAGTTTGTGTGAGAAGCTGAGTTGCAGGGGGAGTGTTGTGGAGATTCAGAAGTAAGGGGGAGTGTTTGTGATGATCAAGAGTTGATCAGTAGCTCTGATACCTTGGAGTAGCTCTGATACCATGGTTGTGATCAGAAGTTGATCAGTACTTGGTTATGTGTGCTTCAGTAGCTGTTATATTTTGTAGAACTGAAGCTGGTTTGTGTTTTTCATAGCTGTGTCCGCTGCTTATGTTTATGCTATGATATATTATTGTGGAGTTCTTCATTGCTGAGTTGATTATTAGGGAGATTGAAGAACTTGGATGGTTTTAGCCAAAAATTTGCCAAAGGGGGAGATTGTTGAGTATTTTGGTGTTGGCTGCATTGTTTGGCAAAACCAAAGTATTGAATAGAAGCATCTTCATATTTGAAACATTTCTTCAGTTGCAAGTTTTGTGTTTTGAAGCCATTCAGAAGCAGAAAATATCATCAGAAGCTGAATGCACTGTAGCAGTTCAGAAGCTGATTTCAGGTTCTGAAGCCAGCGTTGACTTTTGTTGACCACATCAGAAGCTGGGTTTTCAGATTAATTGTTGCGCGTATCTTGGGAGATTTAGCAAGGAATTATCTTTGTATAAGTGCTTCTAGAATGCTGAATTATTTGGAGAAGATTTTATTGAAGATTTGGTTCAAAGATATGAAAATCGTATTTTCTGTTTTAAATCTTTCAAAGATACAAAACAGTTTTATTTGTTACTTGATTGGACCAATCTTATTTCAGTAACAAATCAATTCAGAAGATTAGTTTTATTTTGCAAGACTGAAGGCTATATAAGGAGGAGGGCTGCTGCTATTCAATACAAGAAATTAGAGAGAAAAATTCAGAGAAAAGAGTCTTAGAGTTTTTAAGCTTTTAGCTTTATTGTGCACCACTCTGTTAGAGTTGGTTTAGGTGTTTTGATTGAGTTGTAATCACTCTAAGCCTGTAGGTACGAGTGAAGTCAGATGTATTGAAGTTGTTCTTCAAAACAGAGGGTTTTTGATTAAGGGGTTCAGTAACAGGTTTGTTACTTGATTAGGAAGTTAGTGGTCTCTAATACTCAACGTGTTGGGTAGAATTCAAGACTAGGAGGAAGTTAATTGCTTAGGCTGGGAACTGGGAGTCAGTGTCTTGAGTCATAAGGATTAATTCCTATAGTGGAATTCCTTCCTGGATTGGTATCCCCCAGAGTAGGAGGTGTTTACTCCGAACTGGGTTAACAAACCTCTGTGCCTTTTTACTTTCCTGCACTTTAATTTGCTGCTTGTGTGTGTTTGTGTTTGTGCTCTGTTTTAAGCAATTTAGTGTGTCCTGCATATTGTTCAGAACCTGTTGGTTCAGAACCTGGTTACTCTGTCACATTGCCTGGCCAGAATTTCATGGGGGTATTGAAAACTCATCCGGCAAGTTTGCTAACATTCCGATCGAATTATGTGTCCATCTAATCATTGTTTCTAAAAGCACGAAAGCATTGATCACAAGGTCTTCGAGGGTTGTAATTTGGCTTGGTTACAAAAGAAATGTCATATGTGGGGAAATTGAATTCAAATGGCCAAGCAAGAGGAACATCTTTCTAAATTACACCCTTCCTCCTTTATTCAATCACAACTTTTGGTGATTTGTAAATGTTTTTCTTTGATCCTTGACAACTTTTTGATTTAGAGATTTTCTCTTTTTCTCTTTTTTCTCTTTCCTTTCTTTCCTTTTTTTTTGTTCTTGTTGTCAAGATCAATTTACAAAATTCACCATTTCTTGACATTCACCACCTCCTTTTTTCTCAACTTAGTCAAAGATGATACCCTAATTGAATGTTCCTTCCTCTTTCGGCAAAGGACAATAATCATGAAGGTTAAGGGTTCAAAAATGAAAATGAAAATATCAGAATTCAATAATGATTTAACTATGAACTGAAATTTTTTTCAAACTCCGGCAATTTCATTAAGCAATTGAGCTTATGAAAGTTGGCAGTCCATAGTTAATGATTCTGATTCATTAGGCTCAAAGGGGTTAACAAATGCTCACTTTTCACAGGGTGGGCTATTTGTGGTCAAGTGTTTTCACTCATTTTCAAAAAATGCCTTGATCCTATCAATGCTTTCGTACAATCTAAAACAACGCTCAGATTTAACATAACAAAATCGAGTTTAAACAAAAAATGCCGGTCTCCTGCATATATATAATGATTTTGAGGATTCCTCACATTTTGGCTGGTTCTAAATGGTTCACCGAATAAACATATTAAAAACGCAAGTTGCATGATATAACTTTTGTACTAAGTACGTATTCTCCTTTCAAGTTTAATCATGGAAAAAACAGGAAACATGTATCTTAGCTTTGCGCAAATTAATCAAATTCTATCACTACCATGCATTTGTGGTTGAATCATTGGATCAATCCATATGATGTGATTGGTTGCCGATCAAGGTCGGGCTTTGATTGTGGATTGTGCCAATGATGATTGGACTTTGGTAAGTTGTATTTGTGAAGTCGCCATTGAAAATTGGACCCTTGTAGGAGATTGAGGAATGCCAATGACGACTGGGTTTTTTGTGAATTGGGGAAAAAGGCCGCAGTAGCCTGGGGGTTGGTAATCTCGGGTTGAGGTACCGAAATCCCTTGAAGAGTAGTGGGAATATGGATGAATTCCTCACCAAAGTCGAACGGCATGCCCCATGTACAAACGGGGGGATAGTTGCCCCTTGTTATATGTGCGGGTTACTTTGGGACGTCGAGCCACTTTCCTTAATGGGATGACACGTAGTGTTGCGAATGAAATGCGAACACCGACGACTCACTTCGGATTGTAAGAAATCCTTATGATAATAAAGGAAATGAGTTTTGGACTTGAAGATAGACGTATGCATGATAATGAATGATGTATGTAAATGCATGAAAATTTTTTGTTTTGCTTTACAAGGAAATTAAAAAGTGCAATTAATTTCTTATAAAGCAAAGTGATATGCGAAAATTATTTTCATGCATGTAAATGTATGCATATGTATGACATGTACGTTCAAAATTTCCCCCCTCCTCACGTGTAGGCTCTAAAGATGAGATTTTCTAAAAAGGTCCCTAGAGATCACGGACCTCACAAGGAACTATTGTCGTCAATTGCAAATGCTCGCAAGACCTCAATATATTCCAAGTGAAATCTACTCTAGGCGGGGTTTTCGCATCTTCCCTTCAAGACATACGTCAAGTGGGCCTCCGCTACGCAACCCCATCCTATCTTAATTTTTTTTCTCAAAGCTCGGGAATAGAGCCTCACACGTCCGACATTAACCCGAACAATGTGGAGTAACACCACTCAAGTAACCCCACAACATATATAATATGAATATAAAGCAATATGAAACAAATACATATAAAGCGAGAAAAGATAAACAAATAATGATGACAAGGCATAAGCGTGCAAGCAAAATAAAACATTCTAGCCTAAAAACCGACTAAGATAGGCTTGACTTGTTATACACAAAAACAAAGTGTTCAAGTGTGCTCCCCAGTGAAGTCGCCATTTCTGTCGCGTCGAATTTCGGATGTCAAGCTATTGACTAGCATTGAATCACTAAATTTAAATCACGACTGAACTTTTAATTTTTCGGGGAAAAAGGAAAAAAGTTCTAAATTACCTTGAAAAGAGATTTTAGGTTCGAAAGTCGATTATGCGAGGGGAAGGTATTAGCACCCCTCACATCCGTTGTACTCAACGGGAACCTCTTAGTTGGCTTAGGCTTAAAATGTTTTTTGATGTTTCACTTGCATGCTTAATCATATATATATAAATATAAAGGAACGAGAAAATATAATGTGAGGTGAAGAAAGAGATAAAAACAAACGAAATAGAAAAAAGAAAAAAAGAAAGATTTTTTATTAACGGGCTTGACAAGATGACAATCCTGCTCCTACGTATCTCCCGGTAGTCGGAGAATTCAAAGCTTACGTAGTTCTTGAAAAAAAGTTTGAAAACGCACAAAGGCGTAAAAGCTTTAAATGATGAAGGAGACAAGCGCACATTAAGGCGATAAACTCGCACAAGGCGTAAAAAGACGAACGCACATTAAGGCGATAAACTCGCACAAGGCGTAAAAAAGACGAACGCACATTAAGGCGATAAACTCGCACAAGGCGTAAAAAAGACGAACGCACATTAAGGCGATAAACTCGCACAAGGCGTAAATGTTTGAATTGACCACGGGGGCCAAGAAAAGTTTAGAATGGTCACGGGGGACCAAGAAAAGTTGGATTGGTCACGAGGGACCAAGAAAGGTTCAAATTGGTCGCGAGGGACCAAGAAATGTTAAAATTGGTCGCGAGGGACCGAGAAATGTTAAAATTGGTCGCGAGGGACCGAGAAATGTTAAAATTGGTCGTGAGGGACCAAGAAATGTTAAAATTGGTCGCGAGGGACCAAGAAATGTTAAAATTGGTCGCGAGGGACCAAGAAATGTTAAAATTGGTCGCGAGGGACCAAGAAATGTTAAAATTGGTCGCGAGGGACCAAGAAAGGTTCAATTTGGTCGCGAGGGACCAAGAAAGGTTCAATTTGGTCGCGAGGGACCAAGAAAGGTTCAAATTGGTCGCGAGGGACCAAGAAAGGTTCAAATTGGTCGCGAGGGACCAAGAAATGTTAAAATTGGTCGCGAGGGACCAAGAAAGGTTAAAGTGCGTTGAACGCGTTGAAAATAGAATGACGATTGTCCGAGCAACGAGACATACGTCAAGCATTCGTACAACCGGGGAAAGGAGAGACATACGTCAAACCACCCTTTTTCATTCATGTTTTATTTGAAATTGAGAAAACGTAATTTTGGGGGAGCTAGAAAAGAATGACGATCGTCTAAGCAACGAGACATACGTCAAGTGTTTATCCGATCGGGGAAAGGAGAGACATACGTCAAACCACCCTTTTTCATTCAAGTTTCGCTTGAATTTTAAGAAAAAAGTGTAAACTGTCAAAACGCTCGTTTTTAGAACTCAAAAGAAAAGAAATAAAATTGTTCAAATTAGTTGTTGCAACCAAAATGAACAAGCTTGTTGTTTAATGAAACAAGAAAGAAAATGTTTTTGTTTGGTCGGTTTGGAAGGACAAGGTCCTTTGCCTACATACCCAAATGGGATCAAAACCGATGTAGTTCGGGCTAAAAAAAAACCCGAGTGATTTGTTATGTTGATTTTAAAACTTGAAAATGTTTGTGAAAGATAAAATGAGCCAAAGTGGCGAGCGAATAAAGCTTGATTGATTTTAATTGCAAAAATAAAGTCTAATATGATTAAGATCGATTGAAGTTTGATTAAAATAAAATTGCTTGGTTTGAAATCCAAGGCTTTGTTAATGAAGAATATTTTTGATGAAGTTTTGAATATTTGAAATGTTTTTTTTGTTTTTGATTTCTTACTTGGAGTTTAGAAAGAAAATAAGCGCGATGAAATAAACTAAACGCGAGAGAAATAAATAAAAAACGATTGTTGGATCAAAATAAAAAGATTTTTGTTTTTGGATTATGAATTAAACTAAGAAAATAAAATATAATGCAATGCATATTTAAATATTTTGTTCCTAAATGCATGTATATTCTAATGACATAGAAAAATGCAAAATAAAACGAACAATTAGAAATAAAAAATAAAATGCATGAGATGATATGATAAGTAAATAAATGGGATGTTAAAAATAAAAGAACAAATAAAAAGGAAATAGTAATAAAAAGGAAAATAAATTGCAAAGAAAATAAATAAAAGAAATGAAATAAGGAGGTGTAAAAATAAACCTGGGGGGTGCTGGTAGTAGAAAATAAATCAGATTGAAAGAAAAGGCCCAAAATGTATTGGGCCTGCGTAAATTAATCTGGGCCGTCTGATTAATCAGACGGCCCTGATCTGATCATGAGGTGGAAAAGGCCTAAGCCGTACGATCAAAATCAAGTGGTCTGAGAGGGCGTGGGTGTACGCTAACGCGTACACCCTGTCACACTGAAACAGGGAGGGGTATTTAAACCCCCTCCTTCACAATTTTCCTTCATTTCTCACATCCACTCTCTCTCTTCTACTTCTTTCTCTGCCTTGGCCGAAAACACTCTCCCCCTTCTCTCTTCTCTTGCTCGCCGTGAACAGTGTTCCGGCGTGGTGGCCGCCGGCCTAAACGGCGGCGCCACCGCGCCGGAGAGCTAAAAACCTCCCCTTTTCAAAATTTTTTCTTCTTTTCCTATATCCTTTTCCTTTCTAAACCCAAATCCGAACCTATTTTTTCGAAAATCCTCACCAAAACGTGTAGATCTAGGTTTGAAAACAACTCAAAATTTTTACCTTTTCTTGTTGTTTGGCTTCGGTTTTGCTGTTGATGTGCTCTTAGGCGTGTGTTTGTGTGTGTTGTGCGCTTGCGTGTTACTGTGCTGGGTTGTTTGTGCGCGTGAGTATGTGTATGGCTGGGCTGAGTTTGTGTTGGTTGTTATGCTGTGTGGTACTGTGTATGCTTGCGTTTTGTGTTGTGGTGTGGTGTATGGCTGGGTGGTTTTGTTGTGTTAGTGTGTTATGTTGCTGGAAAATGTTTTGGGTTAGTGTGGGTGATGAGTGTTGTGTTGCTGTTAAAAAATCAGTTTTGATAACAATTTCTTTCCCTTTTTTCTGTTATGTGATCCTTGTTTTTATAGAAATCTTGCTGAGCTGCTTGAGCAGCTTATTGACTCATTAAGATAAGCTGGATTTTTGGGATAAGATTGAAGGTTTGTGATGATTTTTTTTGGATAGGATTGAGGATTTTGTGATGATGAAAAACACTGTTTGGGGCGCTGCAGGCTTTGTGTTTCTGGACTGTTGACTGTTGACCATTGATTATGGACTTGGACTTTTGGACAAAAAATGTAAAAAACAAAAATAATAAAAAATAATAATAACAGTAAAAGTAAAAATAATAAAAAATGATAATAATAAAAATTAAAATAAAAATTAATGATAATAATAAAAAACTGAAATTAAAAGTAAAAATAAAAAGGGATAAAAAAATAAAATTAATAAACAAAACAAAAAAAATGACATGAGGTATTTTAAAATACCTCCCTGCCGAAATTTCGTCTGAAACGACGAAAATTTTCGGCCTTTTAAAAAAAATGTGTAAAACGAGACAATAAATAAAACGAGACGAAAATGGGTCAAAAAATGGGGTATGACAGATGCCCCTATTTAAGTTTCTTCGCTACGGAGATTAAAAAGCGAAATTTTGATTCGACGGGTCGAAGAAGCTTAAATACAGAGTACACCATTTTTTGACCAATTTTGGACAGTAAAACAAAATGGACACGATGCCATCTATGCAATGTTATGAATGCATGTGATGCAAGTATAAATGCAAAATGGCAAAGATGACCTTATCGGGAATAAAAGAGACAAAGGGATACCCGGGTTCGTTAAAGAAACGGGATCCAACTCTATTGGGGATAGTGTTCCACTGGGGAAAAAGGTTAGCCGTTTGGGTTATTGCCGAACTGTTCACTGGGGAGAGTGGGCAATTAACCACGGGAACCGAAAGGGTAAAATGTCAGCTGTTCGGGTTAAATTCCGAACTGCCACTGACGACAAGGATTGAATGTAAGGGTCAGCTGTTCGGGTTGTTGCCGAACTGCCACTGACGACAAGAATCAAAATGTCAACTGTTCGGGTTGAATTCCGAACTGCCATTGACGACAAGAAAGTAAAATGTCAACTGTCGGTTTGTTCCGACCTGCCATTGACGACAAGGAAATATAAGATGTCAACTGTCGGTTTGTTCCGACCTGCCATTGACGACAAGGAAATAAATGTCAACTGTCGGTTTGAAATCCGACCTGCCATTGACGACAAGAAAGTAAATGTCAACTGTCGGTTTGTTATCCGACCTGCCATTGACGACAAGAAAATAAATGTCAACTGTCGGTTTGTTCCGACCTGCCATTGACGACAAGGAAATATAAAATGTCAACTGTCGGTTTGTTTCGACCTGCCATTGACGACAAGGAAATAAATGTCAACTGTCGGTTTGAAATCCGACCTGCCATTGACGACAAGAAAGTAAATGTCAACTGTCGGTTTGTTCCGACCTGCCATTGACGACAAGAAAATAAATGTCAACTGTCGGTTTGTTCCGACCTGCCATTGACGACAAGGAAATAAATGTCAACTGTCGGTTTGAAATCCGACCTGCCATTGACGACAAGAAAGTAAATGTCAACTGTCGGTTTGTTCCGACCTGCCATTGACGACAAGAAAGTAAAATGTCAACTGTCGGTTGTTCCGACCTGCCATTGACGACAAGAAAATAAATGTCAACTGTCGGTTGTTCCGACCTGCCATTGACGACAAGAAAATAAATGTCAACTGTCGGTTGTTCCGACCTGCCATTGACGACAAGGAAATATAAAATGTCAACTGTCGGTTGTTCCGACCTGCCATTGACGACAAGGAAATATAAAATGTCAACTGTCCGGATTGGTTACCGAACCGTACATTGACGACAGTGAGGATGCGGCTGACAAGCCGTTCCTTACAGAATTGCCCCTTCAATTGGGGAGAAAGGATGCACAAGCTGTCCATTAAAGAACTTGCCACTTGGCACAACACTGGGGAATATGCACAAGCTGTTCGTTAAAGAACTGCCACTTGGCATAAAGACATGATAAAAAGATGCGCAAGCTGTTCGTGTGAACTGCCACTTGGCGTAAAAGGGTGACACCACTTAACCAAACAGATTGGGGATGACACTTGGGGAATATTTACTGGTGACTATGATGGGATGCCGAGCAAAGTCGGGCTTTGGTTATGATTTGGTATTTGTGAGTGTGAATGATGACTCACTGGGGAATTGCCAATAAAATTGGGCTTTATTTTGTAACACCACTGGAGGATGACATTTGAGAAAAATGCAGATTGTTTATGATAAATTGGTAAGAAACGTGGTGGTTAAAGCAACCATGTGCAGATGATATTGTGGTATGTTGCATGTATGAATGCGTTTATGCATGAATGCGTGATTATACGATTTGTATGATTGTACAAATGTACAAATGCATGAATGCATGAATGTACGAATGTACTAATGCAGGACTCTCACTGAGGATGTGTGAAAGATTGGCTTGCACTGGGGATATCCTAAGTGTTTGTTAAGGAATTGCCCCTTGATATAAGAATACAATGAAAGATTGCACAAGCTGTTCGTTAAAGAACTGCCGCTTGGCTTACAAGAAGGTGACATCAACAGATCAGACACGTTGGGGATGACACTCGACTGTTTTGATTTATTGTATGACCGACAACTTGGTGAAACAAGATTTAGACCGGTAAAATGAAAAGTGGACCGACGTCGCATTGCAAACACTCGGTAATCTTTGATGGGGATGATGTCACAGGGAACACATCCGAAATGTTGACGGGGTGAAGCCGTAACCGTTGAGGAGGAACACATGCCTCATGGGGAAATTGTTACTTCACTGGGGAATCGTGTTAATCCGCTGAGGAAAAGAACTGGTGATTCCGCCGGGAATGCTTATGTTTTGTTTGGATGCCGAGCGAGGTCGGGCTTTGATTTGTATTTGGATGCCGAGCAAGGTCGGGCTTTGATTGGGGTGCCGAGCGAGGTCGGGCTTTGATTGCCGATCGAAGTCGGGCTTTGATTGGGGTGCCGAGCGAGGTCGGGCTTTGATTGCCGAGCGAGGTCGGGCTTTGATTGGATGCCGAGCGAGGTCGGGCTTTGATTGCCGAGCGAGGTCGGGCTTTTTGTAGTGTGGGTGCCGAGCGAGGTCGGGCTTTTTGTAATGGATGCTGCCAATAATGATTGGGCTTTTGGGGTTGAGACTCCACTGGGGGATGCCAATAAAATTGGGCTTTGTTTGTGGTTTCGCTGGGGATATAAGGATCATTTTGGAAGCATGATCGATATCCAGCCTTAGATGCCAACGGTGGTTGGGCTTTTGATTGTTTTGGACAAAGGTTGACTTCCTGGGGAGTTTGTTAATCCACCGGGGATTGGAACTGATGATTCCGCCGGGAATGCTACCTTCTTTGTTTTCTCTAAATCGTCCTTTCGGGCTTTCGATTCACTGGGGATATTCCCTTTTGATTTACTGAGGATTTCGCTGGGAAATCCCTTGAAAGAAGTCCAATGTGGGATAAACATATGTCATGTTTAACACTGGGGATAATGATTGGATGCCGAGCAAGGCCGGGCTTTTTGTGGTGTTTTGTGAGTGGGAATGCCCATGAAAATTGGGCTTCACTTGTTATTGTGTTTGTAAGGGCCAATGGAAATTGGGCTTTTTGTAATGATTGTGAGGAATGCCAATGACGATTGGGCTTAATGTGAAATTGTAGTTGTTATCGCCAATGACAATTGGGCTTTTGCTTGTGATTAGGTGCCAAACATGGTTGGGCTTTTTGGACGATTGTGTACCGAGCATGGTCGGAAATTGTGAATGATTGGGCGCCAAGCATGGTTGGGCTTTGGTTTGATATTGTGGGTGCCAATGAGAATTGGGCTTTTGTTGGCAATGAGAGTTGGTTTTGCAATTTCAGATTGCATGATTCATATGAGATTTGCACAGGCAATTCTGATGTTCCCATTAATCCGAGATTGCACCAAAAATTTGAAATAAATACCAAACACAAAATTTATATCGTATAGCTCAAGTTAAAAATATGTTTATCAATGAACCAACCTAACACTCATTTAAGTAAATGAACAAATTGAATATTAATTGTGGGGTGTTGAGTATTTTGGTGTTGGCTGCATTGTTTGGCAAAACCAAAGTATTGAATAGAAGCATCTTCATATTTGAAACATTTCTTCAGTTGCAAGTTTTGTGTTTTGAAGCCATTCAGAAGCAGAAAATATCATCAGAAGCTGAATGCACTGTAGCAGTTCAGAAGCTGATTTCAGGTTCTGAAGCCAGCGTTGACTTTGTTGACCACATCAGAAGCTGGGTTTTCAGATTAATTGTTGCGCGTATCTTGGGAGATTTAGCAAGGAATTATCTTTGTATAAGTGCTTCTAGAATGCTGAATTATTTGGAGAAGATTTTATTGAAGATTTGGTTCAAAGATATGAAAATCGTATTTTCTGTTTTAAATCTTTCAAAGATACAAAACAGTTTTATTTGTTACTTGATTGGACCAATCTTATTTCAGTAACAAATCAATTCAGAAGATTAGTTTTATTTTGCAAGACTGAAGGCTATATAAGGAGGAGGGCTGCTGCTATTCAATACAAGAAATTAGAGAGAAAAATTCAGAGAAAAGAGTCTTAGAGTTTTTAAGCTTTTAGCTTTATTGTGCACCACTCTGTTAGAGTTGGTTTAGGTGTTTTGATTGAGTTGTAATCACTCTAAGCCTGTAGGTACGAGTGAAGTCAGATGTATTGAAGTTGTTCTTCAAAACAGAGGGTTTTTGATTAAGGGGTTCAGTAACAGGTTTGTTACTTGATTAGGAAGTTAGTGGTCTCTAATACTCAACGTGTTGGGTAGAATTCAAGACTAGGAGGAAGTTAATTGCTTAGGCTGGGAACTGGGAGTCAGTGTCTTGAGTCATAAGGATTAATTCCTATAGTGGAATTCCTTCCTGGATTGGTATCCCCCAGAGTAGGAGGTGTTTACTCCGAACTGGGTTAACAAACCTCTGTGCCTTTTTACTTTCCTGCACTTTAATTTGCTGCTTGTGTGTGTTTGTGTTTGTGCTCTGTTTTAAGCAATTTAGTGTGTCCTGCATATTGTTCAGAACCTGTTGGTTCAGAACCTGGTTACTCTGTCACATTGCCTGGCCAGAATTTCAATTGGCATCAGAGCAGGCACCCTGCCTGTAAATTGGGTGAGATCCAGAGGAGTTAATTTCTGGTAAGCATGGATAGAGAAGGAGGATATGTCAATAGACCACCTCTACTAGATGGCACAAACTATGAGTATTGGAAGTCAAGGATGTGTGCTTTTCTAAAGTCTATTGACAGCAGGACTTGGAAAGCTGTGATTAAAGGCTGGGATCATCCTGTGTATACAGACAAAGATGGTAACAGGACTGAGGTTCTGAAGCCTGAGGAGGAATGGACCAAAGCTGAAGATGATCTGTCACTGGGAAATTCAAAAGCTTTGAATGCTATCTTTAATGGTGTTGATCAGAACATGTTCAGACTTATCAAACAATGTACTGTGGCTAAGGATGCTTGGGAAATTCTGAAGACCACTCATGAAGGAACTTCTAAGGTAAAGATGTCCAGATTGCAGCTGCTGACCACCAAATTTGAGAACCTGAAGATGAAGGAAGATGAATCCATTCAGGATTTTTACATGAATGTGCTGGATATGGCAAATTCATTTGACTCTCTTGGTGAAAAGATGTCTGATGAGAAGTTAGTCAGAAAAATCCTCAGGTCCCTGCCCAGAAGGTTTGATATGAAGGTGACAGCTATTGAGGAGGCTCATGATATTTCTGCTATGAAGGTTGAAGAGCTCATTGGTTCTTTGTTAAATTTTGAGACTGCATTCTGCAAACAGCCTGATAAGAAAGGGAAAGGTATAGCTTTTACTGTGAACACTGAAGCTGATGATCAACAAGATTCTGAGGAGGATGACTTGTCAGAAGCTCTAGTGTTGCTGGGAAAACAATTCAACAAGATTCTGAAGAATGTTAACAGAAAAGCCAAAGCCAAAGGTCAGAACTTCAGATTCAATAACAAAAAAGCAACAAACTGATGAGAAGAAGACCAAGTCTGAGGAGAAAAGTAACCAAGCCAAAGGTGTGCAGTGCTATGAGTGTGAGGGGTATGGACATATCAAGTCTGAATGTCCTACTTTTCTTAAGAAGCAGAAGAAAAGCCTAGCTGTTGCATGGTCTGATGATGGTTCTGAAGAAGATGATGTTAGTGAATCTGATATGTGTGATACTGGTCTAGTTGTGAGGTCAGGAGCTATCTTGAAGAAGGAACCTGTTTTAGAGTCTGAGACCTTTTCAGAGTCTGACTCAGAGTCTGAAGCCTCATATGTGTCTGAAGCAACTAAAACCTCATATGATGAACTAGCTGATAACTACAAGAAGCTGTATGCCAGAAGTGCTGAGGTTTGCAAACAAGTTTTGGATCAGAAAGAGACTATTCTTCATCTGGAGGCTGAAAAAGGTGAACTGTTAGTACAGAATTCAGATTTAAAAGAAGAAGTGAACCAACTGAACTCCCAACTTGATCAAATGAAGAAGCAAGTGAAGATGTTGAAACTCTGCTACTGATAAGTTGGAGGACATTTTGGGGAATCAGCAACAAGGAAAAAACTGGTTTAGGTTTTGTTGATCAGACTCAGATTCCTAAACAGATGAGTTTTGTTCCTGCTACTCAAACTCATGACTCTATGGTTGGAACATCAAAGAGGAGACCTCAGAAACAAGCCCAGATGCAAGCTCAGAAGAGACCTCAGATGCAAGGTCAGAAGTATGTTCAGATGCAAGGTCAGAAGCATGGTCAGATGCTACCTCAAAAGCAACCCCATAAATCTTTCAGAAACAGAAGGAGGAGGAATCATCCATGGGTCTGTCATCATTGTGGAAAGAGAGGGCATATTAAACCATTCTGCTTTAAATTGTATGGTTACCCTGAACACTTTCAATTTAGAAGAGTGCAACCAGCTGCACCCAGACACAGTGTTCAGAAGGTGTGGAAACCTAAGGTTCAGAATGTAGGCCTGATTGCTCATACTTCATTGAGAGCCACCTCTAAAGAAGACTGGTATTTTGATAGTGGGTGTTCAAGGCACATGACTGGTGTAAAGAAGCTACTTAGCAATATCAGACAATATTCCAGAAGCTATGTGACATTTGGAGATGGAGCAAAAGGAGAGATCCTGGGTATTGGTGACTTAAACTGTGAAGGCCTACCTAGACTGAATGATGTGCTATTAGTGAAGGGTTTAACCTCTAATCTGATCAGTATTAGCCAACTTTGTGATCAGGACTTGAAGGTTAATTTTAACAAACTAGAGTGTATTGTTACTGATCAGGAAAATAAGATTCAGATGAGAGGCTGCAGATCCAAAGACAATTGTTACTTGTGGGTTTCTGAAGAAGAAAGAAGTCTGACTTCTTGTCTTATGAGCTCAGAAGAGGAAGTCAAGCTCTGGCACCAGAAACTGGGACATCTGCATCTGAAAGGCATGAAGAAATCCTAAGTACTGAAGCTATCAGAGGTGTGCCTAATCTGAAGATCAATGAGGACAGTGTTTGTGGTGATTGTCAGATTGGTAAACAAACAAGAAAGTCTCATCCCAGATTAGTTCACCAGGTAACTACCAAAGTACTAGAACTTGTTCATATGGATTTTAATGGGGCCTATGCAAGTAGAAAGTATTGGAGGAAAAAGATATGCTTTTGTAATGGTAGATGACTACTCTAGATATACATGGGTCAGCTTTGTTAGAGAAAAGTCTGACACTTTTGAAGTTTTCAAAGAGATGTGCATCCAACTACAAAGAGAGAAGGATAGTGGGATTATCAGAATCAGAAGTGATCATGGCAAAGAATTTGAAAACAAGAGCTTTTCAGAATTCTGTGCTTCTGAAGGTATAAAGCATGAGTTTTCTGCACCTATCACACCTCAGCAAAATGGTGTAGTTGAGAGGAAGAATAGGACTTTGGCAGAATGTGCAAGAGTGATGCTGCATGCTAAGAAACTTCCATATATGTTCTGGGCTGAAGCAATGAACACTGCATGCTATATCCATAATAGAGTGACTCTGAAGAAAGGAACAACATCTACATTGTATGAACTATGGAAGGAAGGAAGCCTACAGTCAAATATTTTCATGTGTTTGGCAGTAAATGTTACATTTTGGCTGACAGAGAAAATAGGAGAAAACTAGATCCTAAGTCTGATGAGGGTATATTTTTGGGATATTCAGTACACAGTAGAGCTTATAGGGTGTTTAATTCAAGAACTAAAGTGTGATGGAGTCCATTAATGTGGTAATTGATGATCTGACTGCTGAGAAAGATAGAAGTGAGTCTGAAGTTGTTCCAGAGTCTGAAGCATCAGAAGAACAAACTTCAGAAGCAGAAATTCATCCAGAGTCTGAAGAAGCAGATGTGCATCCAGAACATGATCCTACCAATAAAGGGCCATCTATTAGAATTCAGAAAGATCATCCTAAGGAGCTTATCATTGGGAGTTTGGATCAAGGGGTCAGAACCAGGAGATCAGAACCAACTGCTACTGATTCATGTTTTGTGTCTAAGTTTGAACCCAAAAATGTGAAGGAAGCCCTGACTGTATGAATTTTGGATTGAGGCAATGCAAGATGAGTTGAATCAATTCAAAAGGAGTGAAGTATGGGATCTGGTTCCAAGACCTGAAGGGTTGAATGTGATTGGCACTAAGTGGATATTCAAGAATAAAACAGATGAAAGTGGTACTGTGGTCAGAAACAAAGCAAGGTTGGTTGCTCAAGGGCTATACTCAAGTTGAGGGACTTGATTTTGATGAGACATTTGCACCTGTGGCCAGACTAGAATCCATAAGATTGTTGTTGGGTGTATCCTGTATTCTCAAGTTCAAACTATTCCAGATGGATGTGAAGAGTGCATTTCTGAATGGATATTTGCAAGAAGAGGTATATGTTGAACAGCCTAAGGGTTTTGTGGATCCAAAGTTTCCAGAACATGTGTACAAGTTAAAGAAGGCCTTATATGGATTGAAGCAAGCACCAAGAGCATGGTATGAAAGGCTTACTCAATTTCTTGTGGCTCAAGGTTACAGAAAAGGAGGTTCTGATAAGACTTTGTTTGTGAAAGATGAAATGGGAGTCTGATGATTGCTCAGATTTATGTGGATGATATAGTGTTTGGAGGGATGTCTCAGAAGATGGTCAAACTGTTTGTTCAGCAGATGCAGTCAGAATTTGAAATGAGCTTAGTTGGTGAACTGACATACTTTCTTGGGTTACAAGTCAAACAAATGGAAGATACAATCTTCATTTCTCAAAGTAAATATGCCAAGAACATTGTGAAGAAGTTTGGTATGGAATCAGCTGCTCATAAGAAGACACCAGCTGCTACTCATCTGAAGCTAACCAAAGATGAACATGGAGTTTCAGTAGACCAAAGTCAGTACAGAAGCATGATAGGGAGCCTATTGTATTTAACTGCAAGCAGACCTGATATCACTTATGCTGTTGGAGTATGTGCAAGATACCAAGCTGATCCTAAGATGAGTCATCTGACACAAGTCAAAAGGATCCTGAAGTATGTGTGAATAGCACAAGTGACTATGGAATCATGTACTCACATAGTTCAAGTTCTGAACTGATGGGATTTTGTGATGCTGACTGGGCTGGAAGTGCTGATGACAGAAAGAGCACCTCAGGAGGTTGTTTCTTCTTAGGAAATAACTTAATTTCATGGTTTAGCAAGAAGCAAAACTGTGTGTCATTGTCAACTGCTGAGGCTGAGTATATTGCTGCTGGAAGTAGTTGCTCACAATTGGTGTGGATGAAGCAGATGCTGGAGGAGTACAACATTGAACAAGGAACTATGACATTGTTCTGTGACAATTTGAGTGCCATCAACATCTCTAAGAATCCTATTCAACATAGCAGAACTAAACACATAGATATCAGACATCATTTTATCAGAAACCTTGTGGAGGATAAAGTTATTCAACTGGAGCATGTAGCTACTGAAGAACAAGTTGCTGACATTTTTCACAAAGGCCTTGGATGCTAAGCAGTTGAGAACTTAAGGAGCAAGTTAGGTGTGTGCTTATATGAAGAATTCTAGCAATTAAAGCAAACTGGATGTGAGGAAGGTAGAGTACCTGCCAACTTTGTTAGTGCTAAGTGTGATGCTGTCTCTGATACTGAGTCTGAAGTTCAAACTGGGACAGTAGTTGAAGATGTTTGTGCAGTTTCCCTTCCCTATTTGAAGACTATGATTTGTCAGAATTTTATGGCTAAAAAGGGGGAGAAAATCTTATGCAATGTGTTGGCCTTGTTGGCTCTGATACCACGAATTAGAAGATGTATTGCTCTGATATGTGTGCCATTAATTCAAAAGGTGACTAGTTTTTGCCTCTGATACCAAGCAAGATATGTCCAGATATGATCAAGGGGGAATATGTGTCTCAGGGGGAGTACAAGATTGTTATGATCCTGAGTGTCTCTGTGATCCTGAAGTGTGCTTCTGATATGCTCTGATACCTTGTTTCTCTGTAGTTCAGTAGTAAGGGGGAGTTTGTGTGAGAAGCTGAGTTGCAGGGGGAGTGTTGTGGAGATTCAGAAGTAAGGGGAGTGTTTGTGATGATCAAGAGTTGATCAGTAGCTCTGATACCTTGGAGTAGCTCTGATACCATGGTTGTGATCAGAAGTTGATCAGTACTTGGTTATGTGTGCTTCAGTAGCTGTTATATTTTGTAGAACTGAAGCTGGTTTGTGTTTTTCATAGCTGTGTCCGCTGCTTTATGTTTATGCTATGATATATTATTGTGGAGTTCTTCATTGCTGAGTTGATTATTAGGGAGATTGAAGAACTTGGATGGTTTTAGCCAAAAATTTGCCAAAGGGGGAGATTGTTGAGTATTTTGGTGTTGGCTGCATTGTTTGGCAAAACCAAAGTATTGAATAGAAGCATCTTCATATTTGAAACATTTCTTCAGTTGCAAGTTTTGTGTTTTGAAGCCATTCAGAAGCAGAAATATCATCAGAAGCTGAATGCACTGTAGCAGTTCAGAAGCTGATTTCAGGTTCTGAAGCCAGCGTTGACTTTTGTTGACCACATCAGAAGCTGGGTTTTCAGATTAATTGTTGCGCGTATCTTGGGAGATTTAGCAAGGAATTATCTTTGTATAAGTGCTTCTAGAATGCTGAATTATTTGGAGAAGATTTTATTGAAGATTTGGTTCAAGATATGAAAATCGTTATTTTCTGTTTTAAATCTTTCAAAGATACAAAACAGTTTTATTTGTTACTTGATTGGACCAATCTTATTTCAGTAACAAATCAATTCAGAAGATTAGTTTTATTTTGCAAGACTGAAGGCTATATAAGGAGGAGGGCTGCTGCTATTCAATACAAGAAATTAGAGAGAAAAATTCAGAGAAAAGAGTCTTAGAGTTTTTAAGCTTTTAGCTTTATTGTGCACCACTCTGTTAGAGTTGGTTTAGGTGTTTTGATTGAGTTGTAATCACTCTAAGCCTGTAGGTACGAGTGAAGTCAGATGTATTGAAGTTGTTCTTCAAAACAGAGGGTTTTTTGATTAAGGGGTTCAGTAACAGGTTTGTTACTTGATTAGGAAGTTAGTGGTCTCTAATACTCAACGTGTTGGGTAGAATTCAAGACTAGGAGGAAGTTAATTGCTTAGGCTGGGAACTGGGAGTCAGTGTCTTGAGTCATAAGGATTAATTCCTATAGTGGAATTCCTTCCTGGATTGGTATCCCCCAGAGTAGGATGGTGTTTACTCCGAACTGGGTTAACAAACCTCTGTGCCTTTTTACTTTCCTGCACTTTAATTTGCTGCTTGTGTGTGTTTGTGTTTGTGCTCTGTTTTAAGCAATTTAGTGTGTCCTGCATATTGTTCAGAACCTGTTGGTTCAGAACCTGGTTACTCTGTCACATTGCCTGGCCAGAATTTCATGGGGTATTGAAAACTCATCCGGCAAGTTTGCTAACATTCCGATTCGAATTATGTGTCCATCTAATCATTGTTTCTAAAAGCACGAAAGCATTGATCACAAGGTCTTCGAGGGTTGTAATTTGGCTTGGTTACAAAAGAAATGTCATATGTGGGGAAATTGAATTCAAATGGCCAAGCAAGAGGAACATCTTTCTAAATTACACCCTTCCTCCTTTATTCAATCACAACTTTTGGTGATTTGTAAATGTTTTTCTTTGATCCTTGACAACTTTTTGATTTAGAGATTTTCTCTTTTTCTCTTTTTTCTCTTTCCTTTCTTTCCTTTTTTTTTGTTCTTGTTGTCAAGATCAAATTTACAAAATTCACCATTTCTTGACATTCACCACCTCCTTTTTTCTCAACTTAGTCAAAGATGATACCCTAATTGAATGTTCCTTCCTCTTTCGGCAAAGGACAATAATCATGAAGGTTAAGGGTTCAAAAATGAAAATGAAATATCAGAATTCAATAATGATTTAACTATGAACTGAAATTTTTTTCAAACTCCAGGCAATTTCATTAAGCAATTGAGCTTATGAAAGTTGGCAGTCCATAGTTAATGATTCTGATTCATTAGGCTCAAAGGGGTTAACAACTGCTCACTTTTCACAGGGTGGGCTATTTGTGGTCAAGTGTTTTCACTCATTTTCAAAAAATGCCTTGATCCTATCAATGCTTTCGTACAATCTAAAACAACGCTCAGATTTAACATAACAAAATCGAGTTTAAACAAAAAATGCCGGTCTCCCTGCATATATATAATTGATTTTTGAGGATTCCTCACATTTTGGCTGTGTTCTAAATGGTTCACCGAATAAACATATTAAAAACCGCAAGTTGCATGATATAACTTTTGTACTAAGTACGTATTCTCCTTTCAGTTTTAATCATGGAAAAAACAGGAAACATGTATCTTAGCTTTGCGCAAATTAATCAAATTCTATCACTACCATGCATTTGTGGTTGAATCATTGGATCAATCCATATGATGTGATTGGTTGCCGATCAAGGTCGGGCTTTGATTGTGGATTGTGCCAATGATGATTGGACTTTGGTAAGTTGTATTTGTGAAGTCGCCATTGAAAATTGGACCCTTGTAGGAGATTGAGGAATGCCAATGACGACTGGGTTTTTTGTGAATTGGGGAAAAAGGCCGCAGAGTAGCCTGGGGGTTGGTAATCTCGGGTTGAGGTACCGAAATCCCTGAAGAGTAGTGGGAATATGGATGAATTCCTCACCAAAGTCGAACGGCATGCCCCATGTACAAACGGGGGGATAGTTGCCCCTTGTTATATGTGCGGGTTACTTTGGGACGTCGAGCCACTTTCCTTAATGGGATGACACGTAGTGTTGCGAATGAAATGCGAACACCGACGACTCACTTCGGATTGTAAGAAATCCTTATGATAATAAAGGAAATGAGTTTTGGACTTGAAGATAGACGTATGCATGATAATGAATGATGTATGTAAATGCATGAAAATTTTTTGTTTTGCTTTACAAGGAAATTAAAAAGTGCAATTAATTTCTTATAAAGCAAAGTGATATGCGAAAATTATTTTCATGCATGTAAATGTATGCATATGTATGACATGTACGTTCAAAATTTCCCCCCTCCTCACGTGTAGGCTCTAAAGATGAGATTTTCTAAAAAGGTCCCTAGAGATCACGGAACCTCACAAGGAACTATTGTCGTCAATTGCAAATGCTCGCAAGACCTCAATATATTCCAGTGAAATCTACTCTAGGCGGGGTTTTCGCATCTTCCCTTCAAGACATACGTCAAGTGGGCCTCCGCTACGCAACCCCATCCTATCTTAATTTTTTTTCTCAAAGCTCGGGAATAGAGCCTCACACGTCCGACATTAACCCGAACAATGTGGAGTAAACACCACTCAAGTAACCCCACAACATATATAATATGAATATAAAGCAATATGAAACAAATACATATAAAGCGAGAAAAGATAAACAAATAATGATGACAAGGCATAAGCGTGCAAGCAAAATAAAACATTCTAGCCTAAAAAACCGACTAAGATAGGCTTGACTTGTTATACACAAAAAACAAAGTGTTCAAGTGTGCTCCCCAGTGAAGTCGCCATTTCTGTCGCGTCGAATTTCGGATGTCAAGCTATTGACTAGCATTGAATCACTAAATTTAAATCACGACTGAACTTTTAATTTTTCGGGGAAAAAGGAAAAAAGTTCTAAATTACCTTGAAAAGAGGATTTTAGGTTCGAAAGTCGATTATGCGAGGGGAAGGTATTAGCACCCCTCACATCCGTTGTACTCAACGGGAACCTCTTAGTTGGCTTAGGCTTAAAATGTTTTTTGATGTTTCACTTGCATGCTTAATCATATATATATAAATATAAAGGAACGAGAAAATATAATGTGAGGTGAAGAAAGAGATAAAAACAAACGAAATAGAAAAAAGAAAAAAAGAAAGATTTTTTATTAACGGGCTTGACAAGATGACAATCCTGCTCCTACGTATCTCCCGGTAGTCGGAGAATTCAAAGCTTACGTAGTTCTTGAAAAAAAGTTTGAAAACGCACAAAGGCGTAAAAGCTTAAATGATGAAGGAGACAAGCGCACATTAAGGCGATAAACTCGCACAAGGCGTAAAAAGACGAACGCACATTAAGGCGATAAACTCGCACAAGGCGTAAAAAAGACGAACGCACATTAAGGCGATAAACTCGCACAAGGCGTAAAAAAGACGAACGCACATTAAGGCGATAAACTCGCACAAGGCGTAAATGTTTGAATTGACCACGGGGGCCAAGAAAAGTTAGAATGGTCACGGGGGACCAAGAAAAGTTGGATTGGTCACGAGGGACCAAGAAAGGTTCAATTGGTCGCGAGGGACCAAGAAATGTTAAAATTGGTCGCGAGGGACCGAGAAATGTTAAAATTGGTCGCGAGGGACCGAGAAATGTTAAAATTGGTCGTGAGGGACCAAGAAATGTTAAAATTGGTCGCGAGGGACCAAGAAATGTTAAAATGGTCGCGAGGGGACCAAGAAATGTTAAAAATTGGTCGCGAGGGACCAAGAAATGTTAAAATTGGTCGCGAGGGACCAAGAAGGTTCCATTTGGTCGCGAGGGACCAAGAAAGGTTCAATTTGGTCGCGAGGGACCAAGAAAGGTTCAAATTGGTCGCGAGGGACCAAGAAAGGTTCAAATTGGTCGCGAGGGACCAAGAAATGTTAAAATTGGTCGCGAGGGACCAAGAAAGGTTAAAGTGCGTTGAAACGCGTTGAAAATAGAATGACGATTGTCCGAGCAACGAGACATACGTCAAGCATTCGTACAACCGGGGAAAGGAGAGACATACGTCAAACCACCCTTTTTCATTCATGTTTTATTTGAAATTGAGAAAACGTAATTTTGGGGAGCTAGAAAAGAATGACGATCGTCTAAGCAACGAGACATACGTCAAGTGGTTTATCCGATCGGGGAAAGGAGAGACATACGTCAAACCACCCTTTTTCATTCAAGTTTCGCTTGAATTTTAAGAAAAAAGTGTAAACTGTCAAAACGCTCGTTTTTAGAACTCAAAAGAAAAGAAATAAAATTGTTCAAATTAGTTGTTGCAACCAAAATGAACAAGCTTGTTGTTTAATGAAACAAGAAAGAAAATGTTTTGTTTGGTCGGTTTGGAAGGACAAGGTCCTTTGCCTACATACCCAAATGGGATCAAAACCGATGTAGTTCGGGCTAAAAAAAAACCCGAGTGATTTGTTATGTTGATTTTAAAACTTGAAAATGTTTGTGAAAGATAAAATGAGCCAAAGTGGCGAGCGAATAAAGCTTGATTGATTTTAATTGCAAAATAAAGTCTAATATGATTAAGATCGATTGAAGTTTGATTAAAATAAAATTGCTTGGTTTGAAATCCAAGGCTTTGTTAATGAAGAATATTTTTGATGAAGTTTTGAATATTTGAAATGTTTTTTTGTTTTTGATTTCTTACTTGGAGTTTAGAAAGAAAATAAGCGCGATGAAATAAACTAAACGCGAGAGAAATAAATAAAAAACGATTGTTGGATCAAAATAAAAAGATTTTTGTTTTTTGGATTATGAATTAAACTAAGAAAATAAAATATAATGCAATGCATATTTAAATATTTTGTTCCTAAATGCATGTATATTCTAATGACATAGAAAAATGCAAAATAAAACGAACAATTAGAAATAAAAAATAAAATGCATGAGATGATATGATAAGTAATAAATGGGATGTTAAAAATAAAAGAACAAATAAAAAGGAAATAGTAATAAAAAGGAAAATAAATTGCAAAGAAAATAATAAAAGAAATGAAATAAGGAGGTGTAAAAATAACCTGGGGGGTGCTGGTAGTAGAAAATAAATCAGATTGAAAGAAAAGGCCCAAAATGTATTGGGCCTGCGTAAATTAATCTGGGCCGTCTGATTAATCAGACGGCCCTGATCTGATCATGAGGTGGAAAAGGCCTAAGCCGTACGATCAAAATCAAGTGGTCTGAGAGGGCGTGGGTGTACGCTAACGCGTACACCCTGTCACACTGAAACAGGGAGGGGTATTTAAACCCCCTCCTTCACAATTTTCCTTCATTTCTCACATCCACTCTCTCTCTTCTACTTCTTTCTCTGCCTTGGCCGAAAACACTCTCCCCCTTCTCTCTTCTCTTGCTCGCCGTGAACAGTGTTCCGGCGTGGTGGCCGCCGGCCTAAACGGCGGCGCCACCGCGCCGGAGAGCTAAAAACCTCCCCTTTTCAAAATTTTTTCTTCTTTTCCTATATCCTTTTCCTTTCTAAACCCAAATCCGAACCTATTTTTTCGAAAATCCTCACCAAAACGTGTAGATCTAGGTTTGAAAACAACTCAAAATTTTTACCTTTTCTTGTTGTTTGGCTTCGGTTTGCTGTTGATGTGCTCTTAGGCGTGTGTTTGTGTGTGTTGTGCGCTTGCGTGTTACTGTGCTGGGTTGTTTGTGCGCGTGAGTATGTGTATGGCTGGGCTGAGTTTGTGTTGGTTGTTATGCTGTGTGGTACTGTGTATGCTTGCGTTTTGTGTTGTGGTGTGGTGTATGGCTGGGTGGTTTTGTTGTGTTAGTGTGTTATGTTGCTGGAAAATGTTTTGGGTTAGTGTGGGTGATGAGTGTTGTGTTGCTGTTAAAAAATCAGTTTTGATAACAATTTCTTTCCCTTTTTTCTGTTATGTGATCCTTGTTTTTATAGAAATCTTGCTGAGCTGCTTGAGCAGCTTATTGACTCATTAAGATAAGCTGGATTTTTGGGATAAGATTGAAGGTTTGTGATGATTTTTTTTGGATAGGATTGAGGATTTTGTGATGATGAAAAACACTGTTTGGGGCGCTGCAGGCTTTGTGTTTCTGGACTGTTGACTGTTGACCATTGATTATGGACTTGGACTTTTGGACAAAAAATGTAAAAAACAAAAATAATAAAAAATAATAATAACAGTAAAAGTAAAATAATAAAAAATGATAATAATAAAAATTAAAATAAAAATTAATGATAATAATAAAACTGAAATTAAAAGTAAAAAATAAAAAGGGATAAAAAAATAAAATTAATAAACAAAACAAAAAAAAATGACATGAGGTATTTTAAAATACCTCCCTGCCGAAATTTCGTCTGAAACGACGAAAATTCTCGGCCTTTTAAAAAAATGTAAAACGAGACAATAAATAAAACGAGACGAAAATGGGTCAAAAAATGGGGTATGACAGATGCCCCTATTTAAGTTTCTTCGCTACGGAGATTAAAAGCGAAATTTTGATTCGACGGGTCGAAGAAGCTTAAATACAGAGTACACCATTTTTTGACCAATTTTGGACAGTAAAACAAAATGGACACGATGCCATCTATGCAATGTTATGAATGCATGTGATGCAAGTATAAATGCAAAATGGCAAAGATGACCTTATCGGGAATAAAAAGAGACAAAGGGATACCCGGGTTCGTTAAAGAAACGGGATCCAACTCTATTGGGGATAGTGTTCCACTGGGGAAAAAGGTTAGCCGTTTGGGTTATTGCCGAACTGTTCACTGGGGAGAGTGGGCAATTAACCACGGGAACCGAAAGGGTAAAATGTCAGCTGTTCGGGTTAAATTCCGAACTGCCACTGACGACAAGGATTGAATGTAAGGGTCAGCTGTTCGGGTTGTTGCCGAACTGCCACTGACGACAAGAATCAAAATGTCAACTGTTCGGGTTGAATTCCGAACTGCCATTGACGACAAGAAAGTAAAATGTCAACTGTCGGTTTGTTCCGACCTGCCATTGACGACAAGGAAATATAAGATGTCAACTGTCGGTTTGTTCCGACCTGCCATTGACGACAAGGAAATAAATGTCAACTGTCGGTTTGAAATCCGACCTGCCATTGACGACAAGAAAGTAAATGTCAACTGTCGGTTTGTTATCCGACCTGCCATTGACGACAAGAAAATAAATGTCAACTGTCGGTTTGTTCCGACCTGCCATTGACGACAAGGAAATATAAAATGTCAACTGTCGGTTTGTTTCGACCTGCCATTGACGACAAGGAAATAAATGTCAACTGTCGGTTTGAAATCCGACCTGCCATTGACGACAAGAAAGTAAATGTCAACTGTCGGTTTGTTCCGACCTGCCATTGACGACAAGAAAATAAATGTCAACTGTCGGGTTTGTTCCGACCTGCCATTGACGACAAGGAAATAAATGTCAACTGTCGGTTTGAAATCCGACCTGCCATTGACGACAAGAAAGTAAATGTCAACTGTCGGTTTGTTCCGACCTGCCATTGACGACAAGAAAGTAAAATGTCAACTGTCGGTTGTTCCGACCTGCCATTGACGACAAGAAAATAAATGTCAACTGTCGGTTGTTCCGACCTGCCATTGACGACAAGAAAATAAATGTCAACTGTCGGTTGTTCCGACCTGCCATTGACGACAAGGAAATATAAAATGTCAACTGTCGGTTGTTCCGACCTGCCATTGACGACAAGGAAATATAAAATGTCAACTGTCCGGATTGGTTACCGAACCGTACATTGACGACAGTGAGGATGCGGCTGACAAGCCGTTCCTTACAGAATTGCCCCTTCAATTGGGGAGAAAGGATGCACAAGCTGTCCATTAAAGAACTTGCCACTTGGCACAACACTGGGGAATATGCACAAGCTGTTCGTTAAAGAACTGCCACTTGGCATAAAGACATGATAAAAAGATGCGCAAGCTGTTCGTGTGAACTGCCACTTGGCGTAAAAGGGTGACACCACTTAACCAAACAGATTGGGGATGACACTTGGGGAATATTTACTGGTGACTATGATGGGATGCCGAGCAAAGTCGGGCTTTGGTTATGATTTGGTATTTGTGAGTGTGAATGATGACTCACTGGGGAATTGCCAATAAAATTGGGCTTTATTTTGTAACACCACTGGAGGATGACATTTGAGAAAAATGCAGATTGTTTATGATAAATTGGTAAGAAACGTGGTGGTTAAAGCAACCATGTGCAGATGATATTGTGGTATGTTGCATGTATGAATGCGTTTATGCATGAATGCGTGATTATACGATTTGTATGATTGTACAAATGTACAAATGCATGAATGCATGAATGTACGAATGTACTAATGCAGGACTCTCACTGAGGATGTGTGAAAGATTGGCTTGCACTGGGGATATCCTAAGTGTTTGTTAAGGAATTGCCCCTTGATATAAGAATACAATGAAAGATTGCACAAGCTGTTCGTTAAAGAACTGCCGCTTGGCTTACAAGAAGGTGACATCAACAGATCAGACACGTTGGGGATGACACTCGACTGTTTTGATTTATTGTATGACCGACAACTTGGTGAAACAAGATTTAGACCGGTAAAATGAAAAGTGGACCGACGTCGCATTGCAAACACTCGGTAATCTTTGATGGGGATGATGTCACAGGGAACACATCCGAAATGTTGACGGGGTGAAGCCGTAACCGTTGAGGAGGAACACATGCCTCATGGGGAAATTGTTACTTCACTGGGGAATCGTGTTAATCCGCTGAGGAAAAGAACTGGTGATTCCGCCGGGAATGCTTATGTTTTGTTTGGATGCCGAGCGAGGTCGGGCTTTGATTTGTATTTGGATGCCGAGCAAGGTCGGGCTTTGA
The DNA here is from genome assembly GCA_018208015.1 of Medicago ruthenica. Classification (NCBI taxonomy): domain Eukaryota; kingdom Viridiplantae; phylum Streptophyta; class Magnoliopsida; order Fabales; family Fabaceae; genus Medicago; species Medicago ruthenica. The sequence goes on along the minus strand of CM031375.1, from coordinate 3,008,287 downwards.
TTGGGGTGCCGAGCGAGGTCGGGCTTTGATTGCCGATCGAAGTCGGGCTTTGATTGGGGTGCCGAGCGAGGTCGGGCTTTGATTGCCGAGCGAGGTCGGGCTTTGATTGGATGCCGAGCGAGGTCGGGCTTTGATTGCCGAGCGAGGTCGGGCTTTTTGTAGTGTGGGTGCCGAGCGAGGTCGGGCTTTTTGTAATGGATGCTGCCAATAATGATTGGGCTTTTGGGGTTGAGACTCCACTGGGGGATGCCAATAAAATTGGGCTTTGTTTGTGGTTTCGCTGGGGATATAAGGATCATTTTGGAAGCATGATCGATATCCAGCCTTAGATGCCAACGGTGGTTGGGCTTTTGATTGTTTTGGACAAAGGTTGACTTCCTGGGGAGTTTGTTAATCCACCGGGGATTGGAACTGATGATTCCGCCGGGAATGCTACCTTCTTTGTTTTCTCTAAATCGTCCTTTCGGGCTTTCGATTCACTGGGGATATTCCCTTTTGATTTACTGAGGATTTCGCTGGGAAATCCCTTGAAAGAAGTCCAATGTGGGATAAACATATGTCATGTTTAACACTGGGGATAATGATTGGATGCCGAGCAAGGCCGGGCTTTTTGTGGTGTTTTGTGAGTGGGAATGCCCATGAAAATTGGGCTTCACTTGTTATTGTGTTTGTAAGGGCCAATGGAAATTGGGCTTTTTGTAATGATTGTGAGGAATGCCAATGACGATTGGGCTTAATGTGAAATTGTAGTTGTTATCGCCAATGACAATTGGGCTTTTGCTTGTGATTAGGTGCCAAACATGGTTGGGCTTTTTGGACGATTGTGTACCGAGCATGGTCGGAAATTGTGAATGATTGGGCGCCAAGCATGGTTGGGCTTTGGTTTGATATTGTGGGTGCCAATGAGAATTGGGCTTTTGTTGGCAATGAGAGTTGGTTTTGCAATTTCAGATTGCATGATTCATATGAGATTTGCACAGGCAATTCTGATGTTCCCATTAATCCGAGATTGCACCAAAAATTTGAAATAAATACCAAACACAAAATTTATATCGTATAGCTCAAGTTAAAAATATGTTTATCAATGAACCAACCTAACACTCATTTAAGTAAATGAACAAATTGAATATTAATTGTGGGGTGTTGAGTATTTTGGTGTTGGCTGCATTGTTTGGCAAAACCAAAGTATTGAATAGAAGCATCTTCATATTTGAAACATTTCTTCAGTTGCAAGTTTTGTGTTTTGAAGCCATTCAGAAGCAGAAAATATCATCAGAAGCTGAATGCACTGTAGCAGTTCAGAAGCTGATTTCAGGTTCTGAAGCCAGCGTTGACTTTTGTTGACCACATCAGAAGCTGGGTTTTCAGATTAATTGTTGCGCGTATCTTGGGAGATTTAGCAAGGAATTATCTTTGTATAAGTGCTTCTAGAATGCTGAATTATTTGGAGAAGATTTTATTGAAGATTTGGTTCAAAGATATGAAAATCGTATTTTCTGTTTTAAATCTTTCAAAGATACAAAACAGTTTTATTTGTTACTTGATTGGACCAATCTTATTTCAGTAACAAATCAATTCAGAAGATTAGTTTTATTTTGCAAGACTGAAGGCTATATAAGGAGGAGGGCTGCTGCTATTCAATACAAGAAATTAGAGAGAAAAATTCAGAGAAAAGAGTCTTAGAGTTTTTAAGCTTTTAGCTTTATTGTGCACCACTCTGTTAGAGTTGGTTTAGGTGTTTTGATTGAGTTGTAATCACTCTAAGCCTGTAGGTACGAGTGAAGTCAGATGTATTGAAGTTGTTCTTCAAAACAGAGGGTTTTTGATTAAGGGGTTCAGTAACAGGTTTGTTACTTGATTAGGAAGTTAGTGGTCTCTAATACTCAACGTGTTGGGTAGAATTCAAGACTAGGAGGAAGTTAATTGCTTAGGCTGGGAACTGGGAGTCAGTGTCTTGAGTCATAAGGATTAATTCCTATAGTGGAATTCCTTCCTGGATTGGTATCCCCCAGAGTAGGAGGTGTTTACTCCGAACTGGGTTAACAAACCTCTGTGCCTTTTTACTTTCCTGCACTTTAATTTGCTGCTTGTGTGTGTTTGTGTTTGTGCTCTGTTTTAAGCAATTTAGTGTGTCCTGCATATTGTTCAGAACCTGTTGGTTCAGAACCTGGTTACTCTGTCACATTGCCTGGCCAGAATTTCAATTGGCATCAGAGCAGGCACCCTGCCTGTAAATTGGGTGAGATCCAGAGGAGTTAATTTCTGGTAAGCATGGATAGAGAAGGAGGATATGTCAATAGACCACCTCTACTAGATGGCACAAACTATGAGTATTGGAAGTCAAGGATGTGTGCTTTTCTAAAGTCTATTGACAGCAGGACTTGGAAAGCTGTGATTAAAGGCTGGGATCATCCTGTGTATACAGACAAAGATGGTAACAGGACTGAGGTTCTGAAGCCTGAGGAGGAATGGACCAAAGCTGAAGATGATCTGTCACTGGGAAATTCAAAAGCTTTGAATGCTATCTTTAATGGTGTTGATCAGAACATGTTCAGACTTATCAAACAATGTACTGTGGCTAAGGATGCTTGGGAAATTCTGAAGACCACTCATGAAGGAACTTCTAAGGTAAAGATGTCCAGATTGCAGCTGCTGACCACCAAATTTGAGAACCTGAAGATGAAGGAAGATGAATCCATTCAGGATTTTTACATGAATGTGCTGGATATGGCAAATTCATTTGACTCTCTTGGTGAAAAGATGTCTGATGAGAAGTTAGTCAGAAAAATCCTCAGGTCCCTGCCCAGAAGGTTTGATATGAAGGTGACAGCTATTGAGGAGGCTCATGATATTTCTGCTATGAAGGTTGAAGAGCTCATTGGTTCTTTGTTAAATTTTGAGACTGCATTCTGCAAACAGCCTGATAAGAAAGGGAAAGGTATAGCTTTTACTGTGAACACTGAAGCTGATGATCAACAAGATTCTGAGGAGGATGACTTGTCAGAAGCTCTAGTGTTGCTGGGAAAACAATTCAACAAGATTCTGAAGAATGTTAACAGAAAAGCCAAAGCCAAAGGTCAGAACTTCAGATTCAATAACAAAAAGCAACAAACTGATGAGAAGAAGACCAAGTCTGAGGAGAAAAGTAACCAAGCCAAAGGTGTGCAGTGCTATGAGTGTGAGGGGTATGGACATATCAAGTCTGAATGTCCTACTTTTCTTAAGAAGCAGAAGAAAAGCCTAGCTGTTGCATGGTCTGATGATGGTTCTGAAGAAGATGATGTTAGTGAATCTGATATGTGTGATACTGGTCTAGTTGTGAGGTCAGGAGCTATCTTGAAGAAGGAACCTGTTTTAGAGTCTGAGACCTTTTCAGAGTCTGACTCAGAGTCTGAAGCCTCATATGTGTCTGAAGCAACTAAAACCTCATATGATGAACTAGCTGATAACTACAAGAAGCTGTATGCCAGAAGTGCTGAGGTTTGCAAACAAGTTTTGGATCAGAAAGAGACTATTCTTCATCTGGAGGCTGAAAAAGGTGAACTGTTAGTACAGAATTCAGATTTAAAAGAAGAAGTGAACCAACTGAACTCCCAACTTGATCAAATGAAGAAGCAAGTGAAGATGTTGAACTCTGCTACTGATAAGTTGGAGGACATTTTGGGGAATCAGCAACAAGGAAAAACTGGTTTAGGTTTTGTTGATCAGACTCAGATTCCTAAACAGATGAGTTTTGTTCCTGCTACTCAAACTCATGACTCTATGGTTGGAACATCAAAGAGGAGACCTCAGAAACAAGCCCAGATGCAAGCTCAGAAGAGACCTCAGATGCAAGGTCAGAAGTATGTTCAGATGCAAGGTCAGAAGCATGGTCAGATGCTACCTCAAAAGCAACCCCATAAATCTTTCAGAAACAGAAGGAGGAGGAATCATCCATGGGTCTGTCATCATTGTGGAAAGAGAGGGCATATTAAACCATTCTGCTTTAAATTGTATGGTTACCCTGAACACTTTCAATTTAGAAGAGTGCAACCAGCTGCACCCAGACACAGTGTTCAGAAGGTGTGGAAACCTAAGGTTCAGAATGTAGGCCTGATTGCTCATACTTCATTGAGAGCCACCTCTAAAGAAGACTGGTATTTTGATAGTGGGTGTTCAAGGCACATGACTGGTGTAAAGAAGCTACTTAGCAATATCAGACAATATTCCAGAAGCTATGTGACATTTGGAGATGGAGCAAAAGGAGAGATCCTGGGTATTGGTGACTTAAACTGTGAAGGCCTACCTAGACTGAATGATGTGCTATTAGTGAAGGGTTTAACCTCTAATCTGATCAGTATTAGCCAACTTTGTGATCAGGACTTGAAGGTTAATTTTAACAAACTAGAGTGTATTGTTACTGATCAGGAAAATAAGATTCAGATGAGAGGCTGCAGATCCAAAGACAATTGTTACTTGTGGGTTTCTGAAGAAGAAAGAAGTCTGACTTCTTGTCTTATGAGCTCAGAAGAGGAAGTCAAGCTCTGGCACCAGAAACTGGGACATCTGCATCTGAAAGGCATGAAGAAAATCCTAAGTACTGAAGCTATCAGAGGTGTGCCTAATCTGAAGATCAATGAGGACAGTGTTTGTGGTGATTGTCAGATTGGTAAACAAACAAGAAAGTCTCATCCCAGATTAGTTCACCAGGTAACTACCAAAGTACTAGAACTTGTTCATATGGATTTAATGGGGCCTATGCAAGTAGAAAGTATTGGAGGAAAAAGATATGCTTTTGTAATGGTAGATGACTACTCTAGATATACATGGGTCAGCTTTGTTAGAGAAAAGTCTGACACTTTTGAAGTTTTCAAAGAGATGTGCATCCAACTACAAAGAGAGAAGGATAGTGGGATTATCAGAATCAGAAGTGATCATGGCAAAGAATTTGAAAACAAGAGCTTTTCAGAATTCTGTGCTTCTGAAGGTATAAAGCATGAGTTTTCTGCACCTATCACACCTCAGCAAAATGGTGTAGTTGAGAGGAAGAATAGGACTTTGGCAGAATGTGCAAGAGTGATGCTGCATGCTAAGAAACTTCCATATATGTTCTGGGCTGAAGCAATGAACACTGCATGCTATATCCATAATAGAGTGACTCTGAAGAAAGGAACAACATCTACATTGTATGAACTATGGAAAGGAAGGAAGCCTACAGTCAAATATTTTCATGTGTTTGGCAGTAAATGTTACATTTTGGCTGACAGAGAAAATAGGAGAAAACTAGATCCTAAGTCTGATGAGGGTATATTTTTGGGATATTCAGTACACAGTAGAGCTTATAGGGTGTTTAATTCAAGAACTAAAGTTGTGATGGAGTCCATTAATGTGGTAATTGATGATCTGACTGCTGAGAAAGATAGAAGTGAGTCTGAAGTTGTTCCAGAGTCTGAAGCATCAGAAGAACAAACTTCAGAAGCAGAAATTCATCCAGAGTCTGAAGAAGCAGATGTGCATCCAGAACATGATCCTACCAATAAAGGGCCATCTATTAGAATTCAGAAAGATCATCCTAAGGAGCTTATCATTGGGAGTTTGGATCAAGGGGTCAGAACCAGGAGATCAGAACCAACTGCTACTGATTCATGTTTTGTGTCTAAGTTTGAACCCAAAAATGTGAAGGAAGCCCTGACTGATGAATTTTGGATTGAGGCAATGCAAGATGAGTTGAATCAATTCAAAAGGAGTGAAGTATGGGATCTGGTTCCAAGACCTGAAGGGTTGAATGTGATTGGCACTAAGTGGATATTCAAGAATAAAACAGATGAAAGTGGTACTGTGGTCAGAAACAAAGCAAGGTTGGTTGCTCAAGGCTATACTCAAGTTGAGGGACTTGATTTTGATGAGACATTTGCACCTGTGGCCAGACTAGAATCCATAAGATTGTTGTTGGGTGTATCCTGTATTCTCAAGTTCAAACTATTCCAGATGGATGTGAAGAGTGCATTTCTGAATGGATATTTGCAAGAAGAGGTATATGTTGAACAGCCTAAGGGTTTTGTGGATCCAAAGTTTCCAGAACATGTGTACAAGTTAAAGAAGGCCTTATATGGATTGAAGCAAGCACCAAGAGCATGGTATGAAAGGCTTACTCAATTTCTTGTGGCTCAAGGTTACAGAAAAGGAGGTTCTGATAAGACTTTGTTTGTGAAAGATGAAAATGGGAGTCTGATGATTGCTCAGATTTATGTGGATGATATAGTGTTTGGAGGGATGTCTCAGAAGATGGTCAAACTGTTTGTTCAGCAGATGCAGTCAGAATTTGAAATGAGCTTAGTTGGTGAACTGACATACTTTCTTGGGTTACAAGTCAAACAAATGGAAGATACAATCTTCATTTCTCAAAGTAAATATGCCAAGAACATTGTGAAGAAGTTTGGTATGGAATCAGCTGCTCATAAGAAGACACCAGCTGCTACTCATCTGAAGCTAACCAAAGATGAACATGGAGTTTCAGTAGACCAAAGTCAGTACAGAAGCATGATAGGGAGCCTATTGTATTTAACTGCAAGCAGACCTGATATCACTTATGCTGTTGGAGTATGTGCAAGATACCAAGCTGATCCTAAGATGAGTCATCTGACACAAGTCAAAAGGATCCTGAAGTATGTGAATAGCACAAGTGACTATGGAATCATGTACTCACATAGTTCAAGTTCTGAACTGATGGGATTTTGTGATGCTGACTGGGCTGGAAGTGCTGATGACAGAAAGAGCACCTCAGGAGGTTGTTTCTTCTTAGGAAATAACTTAATTTCATGGTTTAGCAAGAAGCAAAACTGTGTGTCATTGTCAACTGCTGAGGCTGAGTATATTGCTGCTGGAAGTAGTTGCTCACAATTGGTGTGGATGAAGCAGATGCTGGAGGAGTACAACATTGAACAAGGAACTATGACATTGTTCTGTGACAATTTGAGTGCCATCAACATCTCTAAGAATCCTATTCAACATAGCAGAACTAAACACATAGATATCAGACATCATTTTATCAGAAACCTTGTGGAGGATAAAGTTATTCAACTGGAGCATGTAGCTACTGAAGAACAAGTTGCTGACATTTTCACAAAGGCCTTGGATGCTAAGCAGTTTGAGAACTTAAGGAGCAAGTTAGGTGTGTGCTTATATGAAGAATTCTAGCAATTAAAGCAAACTGGATGTGAGGAAGGTAGAGTACCTGCCAACTTTGTTAGTGCTAAGTGTGATGCTGTCTCTGATACTGAGTCTGAAGTTCAAACTGGGACAGTAGTTGAAGATGTTTGTGCAGTTTCCCTTCCCTATTTGAAGACTATGATTTGTCAGAATTTTATGGCTAAAAAGGGGGAGAAAATCTTATGCAATGTGTTGGCCTTGTTGGCTCTGATACCACGAATTAGAAGATGTATTGCTCTGATATGTGTGCCATTAATTCAAAAGGTGACTAGTTTTGCTCTGATACCAAGCAAGATATGTCCAGATATGATCAAGGGGGAATATGTGTCTCAGGGGGAGTACAAGATTGTTATGATCCTGAGTGTCTCTGTGATCCTGAAGTGTGCTTCTGATATGCTCTGATACCTTGTTTCTCTGTAGTTCAGTAGTAAGGGGGAGTTTGTGTGAGAAGCTGAGTTGCAGGGGGAGTGTTGTGGAGATTCAGAAGTAAGGGGGAGTGTTTGTGATGATCAAGAGTTGATCAGTAGCTCTGATACCTTGGAGTAGCTCTGATACCATGGTTGTGATCAGAAGTTGATCAGTACTTGGTTATGTGTGCTTCAGTAGCTGTTATATTTTGTAGAACTGAAGCTGGTTTGTGTTTTTCATAGCTGTGTCCGCTGCTTATGTTTATGCTATGATATATTATTGTGGAGTTCTTCATTGCTGAGTTGATTATTAGGGAGATTGAAGAACTTGGATGGTTTTAGCCAAAAATTTGCCAAAGGGGGAGATTGTTGAGTATTTTGGTGTTGGCTGCATTGTTTGGCAAAACCAAAGTATTGAATAGAAGCATCTTCATATTTGAAACATTTCTTCAGTTGCAAGTTTTGTGTTTTGAAGCCATTCAGAAGCAGAAAATATCATCAGAAGCTGAATGCACTGTAGCAGTTCAGAAGCTGATTTCAGGTTCTGAAGCCAGCGTTGACTTTTGTTGACCACATCAGAAGCTGGGTTTTCAGATTAATTGTTGCGCGTATCTTGGGAGATTTAGCAAGGAATTATCTTTGTATAAGTGCTTCTAGAATGCTGAATTATTTGGAGAAGATTTTATTGAAGATTTGGTTCAAAGATATGAAAATCGTATTTTCTGTTTTAAATCTTTCAAAGATACAAAACAGTTTTATTTGTTACTTGATTGGACCAATCTTATTTCAGTAACAAATCAATTCAGAAGATTAGTTTTATTTTGCAAGACTGAAGGCTATATAAGGAGGAGGGCTGCTGCTATTCAATACAAGAAATTAGAGAGAAAAATTCAGAGAAAAGAGTCTTAGAGTTTTTAAGCTTTTAGCTTTATTGTGCACCACTCTGTTAGAGTTGGTTTAGGTGTTTTGATTGAGTTGTAATCACTCTAAGCCTGTAGGTACGAGTGAAGTCAGATGTATTGAAGTTGTTCTTCAAAACAGAGGGTTTTTGATTAAGGGGTTCAGTAACAGGTTTGTTACTTGATTAGGAAGTTAGTGGTCTCTAATACTCAACGTGTTGGGTAGAATTCAAGACTAGGAGGAAGTTAATTGCTTAGGCTGGGAACTGGGAGTCAGTGTCTTGAGTCATAAGGATTAATTCCTATAGTGGAATTCCTTCCTGGATTGGTATCCCCCAGAGTAGGAGGTGTTTACTCCGAACTGGGTTAACAAACCTCTGTGCCTTTTTACTTTCCTGCACTTTAATTTGCTGCTTGTGTGTGTTTGTGTTTGTGCTCTGTTTTAAGCAATTTAGTGTGTCCTGCATATTGTTCAGAACCTGTTGGTTCAGAACCTGGTTACTCTGTCACATTGCCTGGCCAGAATTTCATGGGGGTATTGAAAACTCATCCGGCAAGTTTGCTAACATTCCGATCGAATTATGTGTCCATCTAATCATTGTTTCTAAAAGCACGAAAGCATTGATCACAAGGTCTTCGAGGGTTGTAATTTGGCTTGGTTACAAAAGAAATGTCATATGTGGGGAAATTGAATTCAAATGGCCAAGCAAGAGGAACATCTTTCTAAATTACACCCTTCCTCCTTTATTCAATCACAACTTTTGGTGATTTGTAAATGTTTTTCTTTGATCCTTGACAACTTTTTGATTTAGAGATTTTCTCTTTTTCTCTTTTTTCTCTTTCCTTTCTTTCCTTTTTTTTTGTTCTTGTTGTCAAGATCAATTTACAAAATTCACCATTTCTTGACATTCACCACCTCCTTTTTTCTCAACTTAGTCAAAGATGATACCCTAATTGAATGTTCCTTCCTCTTTCGGCAAAGGACAATAATCATGAAGGTTAAGGGTTCAAAAATGAAAATGAAAATATCAGAATTCAATAATGATTTAACTATAAACTGAAATTTTTTTCAAACTCCGGCAATTTCATTAAGCAATTGAGCTTATGAAAGTTGGCAGTCCATAGTTAATGATTCTGATTCATTAGGCTCAAAGGGGTTAACAAATGCTCACTTTTCACAAGGTGGGCTATTTGTGGTCAAGTGTTTTCACTCATTTTCAAAAAATGCCTTGATCCTATCAATGCTTTCGTACAATCTAAAACAACGCTCAGATTTAACATAACAAAATCGAGTTTAAACAAAAAATGCCGGTCTCCTGCATATATATAATGATTTTGAGGATTCCTCACATTTTGGCTGGTTCTAAATGGTTCACCGAATAAACATATTAAAAACGCAAGTTGCATGATATAACTTTTGTACTAAGTACGTATTCTCCTTTCAAGTTTAATCATGGAAAAAACAGGAAACATGTATCTTAGCTTTGCGCAAATTAATCAAATTCTATCACTACCATGCATTTGTGGTTGAATCATTGGATCAATCCATATGATGTGATTGGTTGCCGATCAAGGTCGGGCTTTGATTGTGGATTGTGCCAATGATGATTGGACTTTGGTAAGTTGTATTTGTGAAGTCGCCATTGAAAATTGGACCCTTGTAGGAGATTGAGGAATGCCAATGACGACTGGGTTTTTTGTGAATTGGGGAAAAAGGCCGCAGTAGCCTGGGGGTTGGTAATCTCGGGTTGAGGTACCGAAATCCCTTGAAGAGTAGTGGGAATATGGATGAATTCCTCACCAAAGTCGAACGGCATGCCCCATGTACAAACGGGGGGATAGTTGCCCCTTGTTATATGTGCGGGTTACTTTGGGACGTCAAGCCACTTTCCTTAATGGGATGACACGTAGTGTTGCGAATGAAATGCGAACACCGACGACTCACTTCGGATTGTAAGAAATCCTTATGATAATAAAGGAAATGAGTTTTGGACTCGAAGATAGACGTATGCATGATAATGAATGATGTATGTAAATGCATGAAAATTTTTTGTTTTGCTTTACAAGGAAATTAAAAAGTGCAATTAATTTCTTATAAAGCAAAGTGATATGCGAAAATTATTTTCATGCATGTAAATGTATGCATATGTATGACATGTACGTTCAAAATTTCCCCCCTCCTCACGTGTAGGCTCTAAAGATGAGATTTTCTAAAAAGGTCCCTAGAGATCACGGACCTCACAAGGAACTATTGTCGTCAATTGCAAATGCTCGCAAGACCTCAATATATTCCAAGTGAAATCTACTCTAGGCGGGGTTTTCGCATCTTCCCTTCAAGACATACGTCAAGTGGGCCTCCGCTACGCAACCCCATCCTATCTTAATTTTTTTTCTCAAAGCTCGGGAATAGAGCCTCACACGTCCGACATTAACCCGAACAATGTGGAGTAACACCACTCAAGTAACCCCACAACATATATAATATGAATATAAAGCAATATGAAACAAATACATATAAAGCGAGAAAAGATAAACAAATAATGATGACAAGGCATAAGCGTGCAAGCAAAATAAAACATTCTAGCCTAAAAACCGACTAAGATAGGCTTGACTTGTTATACACAAAAACAAAGTGTTCAAGTGTGCTCCCCAGTGAAGTCGCCATTTCTGTCGCGTCGAATTTCGGATGTCAAGCTATTGACTAGCATTGAATCACTAAATTTAAATCACGACTGAACTTTTAATTTTTCGGGGAAAAAGGAAAAAAGTTCTAAATTACCTTGAAAAGAGATTTTAGGTTCGAAAGTCGATTATGCGAGGGGAAGGTATTAGCACCCCTCACATCCGTTGTACTCAACGGGAACCTCTTAGTTGGCTTAGGCTTAAAATGTTTTTTGATGTTTCACTTGCATGCTTAATCATATATATATAAATATAAAGGAACGAGAAAATATAATGTGAGGTGAAGAAAGAGATAAAAACAAACGAAATAGAAAAAAGAAAAAAAGAAAGATTTTTTATTAACGGGCTTGACAAGATGACAATCCTGCTCCTACGTATCTCCCGGTAGTCGGAGAATTCAAAGCTTACGTAGTTCTTGAAAAAAAGTTTGAAAACGCACAAAGGCGTAAAAGCTTTAAATGATGAAGGAGACAAGCGCACATTAAGGCGATAAACTCGCACAAGGCGTAAAAAGACGAACGCACATTAAGGCGATAAACTCGCACAAGGCGTAAAAAAGACGAACGCACATTAAGGCGATAAACTCGCACAAGGCGTAAAAAAGACGAACGCACATTAAGGCGATAAACTCGCACAAGGCGTAAATGTTTGAATTGACCACGGGGGCCAAGAAAAGTTTAGAATGGTCACGGGGGACCAAGAAAAGTTGGATTGGTCACGAGGGACCAAGAAAGGTTCAAATTGGTCGCGAGGGACCGAGAAATGTTAAAATTGGTCGCGAGGGACCGAGAAATGTTAAAATTGGTCGTGAGGGACCAAGAAATGTTAAAATTGGTCGCGAGGGACCAAGAAATGTTAAAATTGGTCGCGAGGGACCAAGAAATGTTAAAATTGGTCGCGAGGGACCAAGAAATGTTAAAATTGGTCGCGAGGGACCAAGAAAGGTTCAATTTGGTCGCGAGGGACCAAGAAAGGTTCAATTTGGTCGCGAGGGACCAAGAAAGGTTCAAATTGGTCGCGAGGGACCAAGAAAGGTTCAAATTGGTCGCGAGGGACCAAGAAATGTTAAAATTGGTCGCGAGGGACCAAGAAAGGTTAAAGTGCGTTGAACGCGTTGAAAATAGAATGACGATTGTCCGAGCAACGAGACATACGTCAAGCATTCGTACAACCGGGGAAAGGAGAGACATACGTCAAACCACCCTTTTTCATTCATGTTTTATTTGAAATTGAGAAAACGTAATTTTGGGGGAGCTAGAAAAGAATGACGATCGTCTAAGCAACGAGACATACGTCAAGTGTTTATCCGATCGGGGAAAGGAGAGACATACGTCAAACCACCCTTTTTCATTCAAGTTTCGCTTGAATTTTAAGAAAAAAGTGTAAACTGTCAAAACGCTCGTTTTTAGAACTCAAAAGAAAAGAAATAAAATTGTTCAAATTAGTTGTTGCAACCAAAATGAACAAGCTTGTTGTTTAATGAAACAAGAAAGAAAATGTTTTTGTTTGGTCGGTTTGGAAGGACAAGGTCCTTTGCCTACATACCCAAATGGGATCAAAACCGATGTAGTTCGGGCTAAAAAAAAACCCGAGTGATTTGTTATGTTGATTTTAAAACTTGAAAATGTTTGTGAAAGATAAAATGAGCCAAAGTGGCGAGCGAATAAAGCTTGATTGATTTTAATTGCAAAAATAAAGTCTAATATGATTAAGATCGATTGAAGTTTGATTAAAATAAAATTGCTTGGTTTGAAATCCAAGGCTTTGTTAATGAAGAATATTTTTGATGAAGTTTTGAATATTTGAAATGTTTTTTTTGTTTTTGATTTCTTACTTGGAGTTTAGAAAGAAAATAAGCGCGATGAAATAAACTAAACGCGAGAGAAATAAATAAAAAACGATTGTTGGATCAAAATAAAAAGATTTTTGTTTTTGGATTATGAATTAAACTAAGAAAATAAAATATAATGCAATGCATATTTAAATATTTTGTTCCTAAATGCATGTATATTCTAATGACATAGAAAAATGCAAAATAAAACGAACAATTAGAAATAAAAAATAAAATGCATGAGATGATATGATAAGTAAATAAATGGGATGTTAAAAATAAAAGAACAAATAAAAAGGAAATAGTAATAAAAAGGAAAATAAATTGCAAAGAAAATAAATAAAAGAAATGAAATAAGGAGGTGTAAAAATAAACCTGGGGGGTGCTGGTAGTAGAAAATAAATCAGATTGAAAGAAAAGGCCCAAAATGTATTGGGCCTGCGTAAATTAATCTGGGCCGTCTGATTAATCAGACGGCCCTGATCTGATCATGAGGTGGAAAAGGCCTAAGCCGTACGATCAAAATCAAGTGGTCTGAGAGGGCGTGGGTGTACGCTAACGCGTACACCCTGTCACACTGAAACAGGGAGGGGTATTTAAACCCCCTCCTTCACAATTTTCCTTCATTTCTCACATCCACTCTCTCTCTTCTACTTCTTTCTCTGCCTTGGCCGAAAACACTCTCCCCCTTCTCTCTTCTCTTGCTCGCCGTGAACAGTGTTCCGGCGTGGTGGCCGCCGGCCTAAACGGCGGCGCCACCGCGCCGGAGAGCTAAAAACCTCCCCTTTTCAAAATTTTTTCTTCTTTTCCTATATCCTTTTCCTTTCTAAACCCAAATCCGAACCTATTTTTTCGAAAATCCTCACCAAAACGTGTAGATCTAGGTTTGAAAACAACTCAAAATTTTTACCTTTTCTTGTTGTTTGGCTTCGGTTTTGCTGTTGATGTGCTCTTAGGCGTGTGTTTGTGTGTGTTGTGCGCTTGCGTGTTACTGTGCTGGGTTGTTTGTGCGCGTGAGTATGTGTATGGCTGGGCTGAGTTTGTGTTGGTTGTTATGCTGTGTGGTACTGTGTATGCTTGCGTTTTGTGTTGTGGTGTGGTGTATGGCTGGGTGGTTTTGTTGTGTTAGTGTGTTATGTTGCTGGAAAATGTTTTGGGTTAGTGTGGGTGATGAGTGTTGTGTTGCTGTTAAAAAATCAGTTTTGATAACAATTTCTTTCCCTTTTTTCTGTTATGTGATCCTTGTTTTTATAGAAATCTTGCTGAGCTGCTTGAGCAGCTTATTGACTCATTAAGATAAGCTGGATTTTTGGGATAAGATTGAAGGTTTGTGATGATTTTTTTTGGATAGGATTGAGGATTTTGTGATGATGAAAAACACTGTTTGGGGCGCTGCAGGCTTTGTGTTTCTGGACTGTTGACTGTTGACCATTGATTATGGACTTGGACTTTTGGACAAAAAATGTAAAAAACAAAAATAATAAAAAATAATAATAACAGTAAAAGTAAAAATAATAAAAAATGATAATAATAAAAATTAAAATAAAAATTAATGATAATAATAAAAAACTGAAATTAAAAGTAAAAATAAAAAGGGATAAAAAAATAAAATTAATAAACAAAACAAAAAAAATGACATGAGGTATTTTAAAATACCTCCCTGCCGAAATTTCGTCTGAAACGACGAAAATTTTCGGCCTTTTAAAAAAAATGTGTAAAACGAGACAATAAATAAAACGAGACGAAAATGGGTCAAAAAATGGGGTATGACATTCACCTTTCAATTTTTTTCCCCTTTGTATTTCTTCAAGAACCCTAATTTTGGGGTATTTGATTCTGACTGTATGTTTGAACACTAGAAAAGCCAAAACGACATTGAATGGTGCGTTTAATGCCTAGTCACACATTTAACTGCCAGCAATGCAATTTTTTAACGTCAGTTTAACAGAAGGGCTAATGTGAACACATTTTTAAACTTAAAGGACTAATCTGTTACAAAAATAACTTAAAGGACTAATATGTTACAAACAACAAACTTAAAGGACCCAGAATGTAATTTAGCCTAAATTAAAATAAAAACTTATTTATTTACATAAGCTATTTTCCATAAGCACAAAATAAGCTCAATCCAAACGGGGCCAAAATGCAAGATTCAGTTTTATATCACAAATATGTTTCTTTTCTCGGTAACACAGATGTGCTATATTTTTTGTGCACATCAGAAAGCTCAAATTTGAACATTAAACTTATATGTTGTGCCTAAGTTTAACAAATACTAAAGATAAATCCTTCACATATTCTACTGAATGTTGTAAAATTGATTATTAAATTTCAAATGAACATTTTGACCTACTGTTCTGACTACAACGCCAAAAGATAATGTCATTAGTTGATTTGGTGTTTTCTATTGAATTTGAAATTGAAATTTACCAATTCCAATTCCTATCAAATCTGATACTAGAAAAGTACTCTTAACACTTTCAGATATGTAAACTGTAATACAGTAGTAATAATAATACTAATAAAACATAATAATTTCAATCTTGAGATAAAAATGATACAATATATATGTATATACCTGATAATTCTTATTTGTTCTTATTTTTCGTTCAATATTTGCTCCTAGTCTTTTGACATCTCACTGATTAGGAATATTGACTTGGAAGTCATTGTTATTGTTGTAATTATAGAGTATTGATTGATTGGGTTTGATGTGGTTGTGTACATTGACTTGGAAGTCGTTGTTATTTGTTTTCTAGCTGATTGCTCTTTGCTTGGTTTTTTTCAATATAATTGTTTGATATTTCTATTGGAATCTAATGGCTGAAGAATGTCTATCCAGATAAAATATCTTTGGACCGGTCATATCTGTTTTTATTTTGTTATACACATGGATACATATCCATAACAAAATTCATAATCATAAATATTTTTTGGCTTAAATGCACTTTTGGCCCCCTATCTTTTAAAAAGTTGCGATTTTGGCCCCCTATTAAAAAAAATGGATTATTAGACCCCTAACTTTTGCCCCTTTTGCGAAAGGCTGATTTTGACCCAGTCAACGCATATGTGGCAAGTCACTTAACTGATTTGGCAGCCAACTGTGTAATTATGAATTAGATAATTCATAATTACACAGTTGGCTGCCAAATCAGTTAAGTGACTTGCCACATATGCGTTGACTGGGTCAAAATCAGCCTTTCGCAAAAGGGGTAAAAGTTAGGGGTCTAATAATCCATTTTTTTTAATAGGGGGCCAAAATCGCAACTTTTTAAAAGATAGGGGGCCAAAAGTGCATTTAAGCCATATTTTTTTTAATTGGGGATATTTTGACTATAAGAGTAAGTGTGTTTACTTACTCCAAATTATGACCTTTAATTTCAATATTGATTAACGACTTAGATTAATTGATATGGTAAGTTTTAATTTCATTCTCTATTAGAGTCCACACTCATCAAATAAAATAACAAAACAATTAATATTTTTTAATTGATTTTTTTTTATTCTTCTCCCTTTGCTTTTTTTTTTTCTTACGCTAAAAAAATGGAAGCAACCACGCCATCAATGAATGAATGATTTTGTGGAAATTTTTATTAAATGGTTTAATGGAAACAAAGAAAACCAATAGAAAAAAAGTAAGTGTGTATGAAAGGCTAAGGAGCGCGACGTAAATATTTATAGCCATATTGAAAGAAGAAACTCATGGTCTTTGCTTGCTGACCAATTAAAATCATAAAACATACGTGTAGATTGTTTTTTTCTACATTACCTTTTGATAAATCGGAGATCATTTTCTCTTTTCTTCATTTTTATTTTTAAGACCGGTTACCATTTTCATCTCGAGAACATCAATCTTCTTTATCTCATTTATTTAATATGTAATCTCCATCCTACTATTTTTATTTTTGTATACACCTGAATGTTTGATATATATTTATTTTAATTTTTTATCTAGATAAAAAAATTATTTTTTTATACATTTGAATATTAATCACTTGAGTTCAACCACTTATTTAGTCTTATTATAGTTATGTTTGAAGTCTTTTGATATTACATTGTCCTCTTTTCTTTTGTGTGATCTGGATATCCTCTACGTAAAACTGTAGAGACTAATTCTCGAGTCAGATAGGACCGTAATAAATAACAAAGCTCTCCTATAAAATAAGCATCATTCATTTTCTACTCCTTCCATTATGTTATACTATCTTTTTTGAGTCTTTCAACATTACATTGGCTAAAAACTTGTGGTTGTACATGTACATGTTCATTGACTTGAAAGTCATTTTTATCGTATTATTATAGAAGAATTGATTGGTTTGATTTTTCATCCGACAATTTCTCCCACTTCTAATCTTTACTTTATTTTTTATGATTTATAATTTACTTTTAAGAGTGAAGTTCAATTTCAGTCTTTAAAAAAAAGCGCAAAACTCAATTGTACTGTCAGTGAGTACAATACTTCTAGAAACTAGGGTTTCTGTGCTGTGTTTAGGTCATGCCTCGGGAATGATCCCAAGGTTACTATTTGTAGCCTTTCCTGGGCCTAACCGGTCATGGTTTTGGGCCTAAATCGTACAGGGCCAAAACCATGACTTGGGCGCCCTCGTAAGCTGCTGAGGGCGCCCCCAAAGGGCTATTTGTGACTGTCAAGTAGGCCTTCCGCCCTCTTGGAGGACGTCCAGCCTTGTTCCGAGGGTTCACACCCTTGGCTTTGGGGTCTCGAGTCCTAGATAGTGAGATCTACGGTCCACAGCCCAACAAGCACGAGTCTTGGTACAAGGCGAAGTGATTAAACTGTTCACAGGGGGTTTGTCTATGACCTTTTGCCCAGCAAGTGGGGCTTACTAGTTACGAAGCCATGTGAAAAAAATTTATGAGTACTAGCCCAACGTGGGTGTTTAAACCCTGCGTGGGTACTAGCCCAACGTGGGTGTTTAAACCCTGCGTGGGTACTAGCCCCATGTTTTGTTTTGAGTACCTTAGTGGGCGGCACTAGCCCTACAAGAATGTGGGCGCCAGCCCAACAGGAATATTTATGCTAGCCCAACAAGCACAAGTCTTGGTACAAGGCGAAGTGATTAAATTGCGTAAAGCTCGCCACGCCCTTTGGACTACGTGTTGAGGACGCCTTTTATTGGGATCCGACGGTTGGCGTGAGGTGACCGTTCGCTCTCGCTGACGTGTCGTAATCCTAGCGGTTCTCGGAAATCGTGCCAGCTTAAGTGACGTCATCTGCGCGTTTTCCCAGGCTTTTCACTTTAAACTGAACGCGGATCTAATCAGTCCCTTTCTTTGTCTTTTCACTTTCCTTCTCCTTTCTTTGTCCGAAACGCACTCTGTACTTCGCCAATTGTAAACAGTTCTTAGAATCAACGCTCTCTTCTAGGATCAAACTAGTCCCTTTCTTCGTCCAGCTTTTCTTCCTTCGACACAGGTAATCCCTCTTTTAGAATTCATCCTCTGAACGTTAGCGCTTCGTTTTGTGTAATTCAAACTAGGACATGGTAGTTATCAGGGAGTGTGATGGGAAGGGAAACGTACTATCTCCGGCTAACTCGGAGGAGAGGGATGCGTTATTGAGAGAGGCGGTTAGGCTTGCGAAACGATCGGACGGGACCACCGATTGGGTTGCCTTTGAAAATGCCTACTATGGCCACTCCCTTTTAGGGGAGTTTTCGAGCGACTCGAGTGATAGCGAGGATAAAGACGATAGCGGGAACTCATCTGATTGTGTTATTCTTTCTGTTCGTCCAGGTCCCTCCTATACGAGAGAAAACCACGGTATGGCGTCCGCTAGTGATTTGGGACTAGGGGGTTCTACCAGCGAAATGATGCGCTTGGAGTCCGTGTTTATGGATCCTGAACGAGTGGCGCTGTTCCGAAGCAAGGTTAATGTTTCGTCGACAGGATGCGAAGATGATGTGATCCTGGAGCCCTGCCGTCCTGGTGAGAAAGTTTACTTGCGGATGCCAAGGAGTAGGGCCCACGAGTTCTTCTATATGTATGCGGCGGTCTTTGAAGATTTGGGCGTGAAGTATCCATTCACGCCCTTCGGAGTAACTGTCCTAAGGTGGTTGAATGTGGCGCCCTCGCAACTTCAGCCCAACAGTTGGGCGTTCATCCGGGCCTTTGAGATAGCTTGCGAGGGATTAGGCTTTGAGCCCTCCGCCGGGTGCTTCTTTAGCTTCTACGGTACTCGGGGGGTGGACAAATCGTCTTGGGTCTCCGTTGGCGCGCACCCTGGGAAACGGTTGTTTCCACCTTATGCCTCTCATTACAAGAACTGGAGACGGACATTCCTTAGGGTGAGGGGAGGAGGGCGCGTACATAATGAGTTAAAATTTCCCATCTGCTGGACGAGTTCCCCAGCTTCCATTACTGGGTTTGCTTATGAACAGTTGAGTGCGTATGAACAAGGTGTCGTTTCCTTCCTGGACAAAATGCTGCCCATGGATATCCGGGAGTTGCTGAATAGAGAGGGAGATGTGGATAGCTTAGAGACCTATTTGCGTGAGTGGATTTCATAACTCTGCTTGTCTAGCTTTCCCGCCTTTCCTTTATTAATTATTTTTATATTGGCTTTGGTTTTTTTTTACTTGCAGAATCAATGGCGCCACTAACGGCTGCGGAGAGGAAGCAGTATCTGGCCGAGCTGAAGGCCAAGAGGTCGGGCGGGGTGGCTGACACTGGCGATTCTTCTGGGCTTATCCTCCGTAAGTCTAAAAAGAAAGCCGAGATTGTTCTTGATGCTCAGCCCGAGTGTGATGTGGACGTGACGCAAGAGAAGAATCGGGAGGAAAAGAAAAGGAAGGCGCCAGAGGGGGAAGAGGGGGTGATGAAGGAGAGGAGGTCTAAACGGGCGCATTCCCGTCCTGCCACTGAGCTTGCTGGTCCCAGCCCGGATGTGCGGTCCTTTTGGGACAAGGACTTTGATTACGAGGCTTACGTGAAAGAGAAGATGGTTTGCAATCCTGATGATGTGATAGCCGGGACGCAGAATCCTGTTCCTTTTGCTACAAGGGATATCGGCGTCAACTGTTTGCGGTCCATTATGCTTTTGATGGCCGTTGATTGCAAATATGCGGAATCGGTTCGTAACGGAGAAACGCTGCTGGAAAGGGTGGAGTTGCTGGAGAAGGAATTACAAGAGGTTCGGGAGAGTAAGGAGAAGGAGGTCAAGGAGGCGGCAGAGGCGATGAGGGCCGAGTTCGATGAACAAATCAGTGACTTGAAGGTTGGTCATGACGCCGACCTAGCTGGGAAGGACGCGGTGATCGTGCGTCTGCCTCGGGGGTTGAGAGGGAAGTGGCGTTAAAGGCTGACGTTGCGGAAGCCAAAGGAGAACTGGCGCTGTCTTTCGAGACTGGGTTTAATCGTGCGAAGGAGCAGGCCGCCTTCCTCCATTCTGACGCTGATCTTTCGTCTATGGATTCTTTCAAGATAATTGTAGATGGCGCCCTTGTGGACGAAGAATAGTCTTTGTTGTAACTTTAATTTATTTTGATCTTGAACTTTCTCGAATTTGTAACGATGCATTATTTGTACTATGTTTTGTTGGTTTCTTATTTAGTGATGATGATGATCACGCTTCTTGGGCGGTAGTTAATACTTGTCTGTTTCTCGATTTGTTTAAGATTGTCAAACCGTTGAGCTTTTCGATGTTATCGCTTTATTGAGGCATCTTCTGCATGAACTCTTCTATTTTTGCAACGTTTTCGTTTTCTGCTTACGACGCCTTAGAGCCCTTTTTAGGGTTAAGGAATTAGGTGGCGATTTGTATTTCGGCTCGCGACGTCTTAGAGCCCTCTTGGGGGTTAAGGAATTAAGCGGCGATCTTACTTTCGTCACGCGACGTCTTAGAGCCCTGTCTTTTAGGGTTAAGGAATTAGGCGGCGATTTTATTTTAAGCTCACGACGTCTTAGAGCCCTGTCTTTTAGGGTTAAGGAATTAGGCGGCATTTTTATTTTAAGCACACGACGTCTTAGAGCCCTGTCTTTTAGGGTTAAGGAATTAGGTGGCATTTTTATTTTAAGCACACGACGTCTTAGAGCCCTGTCTTTTAGGGTTAAGGAATTAGGTGGCAACCCCTTTGGGGTTAGGCGCGCCCTTTGTGAGTTGATGCTACCTGGCTTGTTTCGGCGATATCTGTGATACTGGAGTCAAACAGAGATAAGAGTAAACGGAAATTGGTGCCTCATTAAAAACCCAGCATTCGCGGGGAAAAGAGTGCCCCCTTATTCCTCTTCGTTAATTGACATCAAAATACAAACAATTCAAAAGAAAATGCAAGCAAGACTTTACAGCAGTTCGACCTTGTTTGGCTTGTTTGTAGGAATGGTGAAGTACTCAGCTGTAGTAATGGCGTAGGTTGGCGGCATTCCAAGTTCGTGGTATCGTGTCTCCATTCAGCTCTTCCAGCTTGTATGCTCCGTGTGCTAGCTTTTCCCTGACTCGGTATGGTCCTTCCCAGTTGGGAAGTAACTTTCCAATTCGGGTGGGCGCGACGACCTGTCTTAAGACCAAATCTCCTTCTTTCATGTCTCTTGGGATTACTTTTGAATTGTACCGGCGGGCTGCTCTTTGTTTAGCGGCGAATTCCCGGATGTGGGCGGCCTCCCGTACTTCGTCAATCATGTCTATTCCGCATAGTAAGCTCGCCTCATTAGCCTCTTCTGAGAAGTTCTCCCGGCGCCATGTTGGCGTGTCGATTTCTACAGGCAGCATTGCGTCGGCGCCGTATACCATGGTGAACGGGGTTTCCTTGGTTGTGGAATGAGGCGTCGTGTGATATGACCAGAGTACTTCATGCAATTGGTCAGCCCAAAGTCCTTTGGCGTCGTCAAGCTTCTTTTTTATGCCGTTCAAGATCACCTTGTTTGTAGATTCGGCTTGCCCGTTTGCCTGGGGATGGATGACTGAGACAAACTTCGTTTGGATTCCGAGTTGATTGCAGAATTCTACCACCTTGGAACTGGCGAACTGGGTCCCGTTGTCAGATACTATAACTTTGGGTAGCCCAAACCTGCATATTATTTTCTTCCAGTAGAAGCGTATTACTCTGTCCGCCGTGATTTTGGCGACCGCTTCGGCCTCGACCCACTTCGTGAAGTAATCCACTCCGACTATGAGAAATTTCAGTTGTCCGGGTGCCAACGGGAATGGGCCTACAATATCCACTGCCCACTTATGAAAAGGCCATGGGGAAAAGACTGAGGTGAGTTCGCAAGCAGGTGCGTGCTTCTTATCAGAAAACCTCTGACACTTGTCACACTTTCGTACAAAGTCTGCGCTCTCTTGGATCATTGTTGGCCAGTAGTAACCTGCTCTTAACAGCTTCGTGGCCAAGGATCGTCCGCCGATGTGGCTCCCGCATACGCCTTCGTGCACTTCTAAGAGGACGAGGTGGGTCTCGTTTTCACCTAAGCACCTGAGCAGAGGCGATGCCTTGCCTCTCTTGTATAATTTGCCAGCGACCATGCAATACTTCGAAGCCTTCTTTCGTATCTGCAGCTCTTCCTCCTCGCTTTTGGGATTAAATGCTCCCGTGAGGTATTTGATGAGAGGCGTCATCCACCCCTCCTCCTCATTCTCCACAGCGCCTACTTCCATGATCTCTGTGCTGGGGGCCGCCAGCACCTCCTGGATGACCGTTCTGTTGTTTCCCGGGCGTTTGGTGCTGGCCAGTTTAGACAAAAGGTCTGCTCTTGAATTATGCTCTCTTGGAACGTAGATTGCCTCGAAGAACTTGAAGGTGGAGGCTAAACTGTTGACCCTCGCTAAGTATTTGATAAGTTGACTGTCCTTCGCTTGGTATTCCCCGGTAATTTGGCTCGTCACCAACTGAGAGTCGCTCTTCGCCCTCAAGTTTTCCGCTCCCATCTCTTGTGCCAGCTTCATGCCCGCTACCAGGGCTTCATATTCTGCCTGGTTGTTGCTCGCCTTGAACTCAAATCTCAGCGACTGCTCTATGATTAGGCCCCCTGGACCCTCCAACACTATGCCGGCTCCACTACCTTTGAGGTTTGATGATCCGTCGACCGATAACAACCATACAAAAGGGGCGACTTCTTCCACTGGGGATGAAAATTCTACTAGGAAGTCAGCCAGGACCTGTGACTTTATGCTGCCTCTAGGAAGATATTGAATGTCATATTCGGACAATTCCACTGCCCAGGATACCATTCTTCCCGCCAGGTCTGGTTTCCCCAACACTTGCTTGATGGGGTAGTTGGATTTGACAACAACTCTATGTCCTTGAAAATATGGTCGCAGTTTCCTCGCTGTTGCTACCACTGCTAGAGCCAGGCGCTCTATTTTCTGGTATCTCAGCTCGGCTCCCTTGAATACCTTGCTCACAAAATACACTGGTTTTTCACCTTCGTCAGAATCTTGCACGAGGACGGAACTCATAGCATTTTCCGATATAGATAGGTAGAGGAAAAGGACGGCGCCTGCATCTGGACGATGCAGAACTGGCGGGCTGGAAAGGAACGTCTTAATCTTTGCGAACGCCTCTTCGCACTCTTCAGTCCATTGTAAAAGTTCCTTCTTCTTTATTGAGGCAAAGAAAGAGAAAGCCTTATCGCCGGCACATGATAAAAACCTGGAGAGCGCTGCGAGCCTACTCGTCAACTGCTGCACCTCCTTAATGCTAGAGGGGCTTCTCATGTTGATTATCGCCTGACACTTGTCAGGGTTTGCCTCGATACCGCGCCGGGTCAGCATGAAGCCTAGGAATTTCCCCGCGTGAACCCCAAAAGAGCATTTGGCCGGGTTGAGACGCATGTTATACGCGCGAACATGATCGAAGATCTCTTCCAGATCCTTTGCATGGCTTTTGTCATGTTTTGTTTTTACTACCAGATCGTCGATGTAGACCTCCAAATTCTTTCCGATTTGCTCTGCAAAGGCGGTGTCCATTAACCTTTGAAAGGTGGCGCCGGCGTTCTTTAAGCCAAAAGGCATAACTTCGTAGTGGTAGTTGTGGTGATTAGTCATGAAGGCCGTTTTTGGGGCGTCGAGAGGATCCATCTTTATTTGGTTGTAGCCGGAGTATGCGTCCATGAAACTCAGGGTTTGGTACCCTGACGCGTTGTCGATAAGGTGGTCAATGTTTGGGAGGGGATATGGGTCTTTTGGGCAGGCGGTGTTCAGATCGGTGTAGTCGACGCACATGCGCCATTTTCCGTTAGCTTTCTTTACGAGGCCGACGTTTGCCATCCATGTAGGATACTTGATTTCACTTATGAAACGGGCGTCTCTTAACTTGGCCACCTCCTTATCTACTGCTTTCCTCCTTTCTTCGCCTAATTTCCTTTTGCGCTGAGCAACTGGCTTCACTCCTGGGGTAGGGCGAGGTGGTGGCATACGATGGTAGGGTCGATGCCGGGCATGTCTGATGGTTGCCAGGCGAACAGGTCTAAATTTCTTCTTAGGAGATCCACTAGACTTTGTTCCTCGGCGGGATCCAAAGAAGTCCCCACCTTGGTGGTTTGATGTGGCTCCGGGCCTATTGTGACTTCCTTCAGATCCTCTGTGGGTTCAAGGCGCTCGTTCTGGAATTCTTCCCTTGGATCCAAGTCGATGACGTTAACTTGCAGCGCTTTGCTGTGGCTGCGAAGTTGTCGGATCTGTTGATGTACTGCTTCTGCCGCCTCTGGGTCCATGAACAACGATGGCGACGATGGTCGTTTTTGGGTCGGTTATCAAGGTCTAAAGATTGCGACTGAAGATTCCTAGTCGGGATTGCGAATTTCGGAGAGATTAATTGATGTTTTGAACAGGGAATGGGTCGACTGTTTGATGAGAGTTAGGTCTAGGGGTGAATCGCGGCGGATTCGAAGGTTTTGAGGTTGCTCCTGGGAAATATGGTGGATGCACGGCGCTCTGATGACTTTCAGGGACCGTGGATCGGCCGTTTTTCTCTAGGAGACGGTGGCTAGGTCAGTTTTACCGTAGCCCCACGGTGGGCGCCAACTGTACTGTCAGTGAGTACAATACTTCTAGAAACTAGGGTTTCTGTGCTGTGTTTAGGTCATGCCTCGAGAATGATCCCAAGGTTACTATTTGTAGCCTTTCCTGGGCCTAACCGGTCATGGTTTTGGGCCTAAATCGTACAGGGCCAAAACCATGACTTGGGCGCCCTCGTAAGCTGCTGAGGGCGCCCCCAAAGGGCTATTTGTGACTGTCAAGTAGGCCTTCCGCCCTCTTGGAGGACGTCCAGCCTTGTTCCGAGGGTTCACACCCTTGGCTTTGGGGTCTCGAGTCCTAGATAGTGAGATCTACGGTCCATCAATTAATCCCAAAAAAAAGTAATATTTAGTTTCTGGGAAAAATAAATTGTGTCAACCAGTCCCTATTTTCTTTAAACTTTTTAGAAATTGTGTCAACTTAGTCCCTCTCTTTATTTTCCATTTTAATAAGCCTCATTCATTTTCAAGCTCATCCATTACATTAAGATGACTGTTCCGAGTCTTTTGATATTACATTAATATTTTTTTAACCAGATATCTTCTGCGTACAATTCTCAAATTGGATACGAAATAAGTGACAAATCTCTCCCCAAAAACAGTAGTCCTTCACCACAACCATATATAGGGAAGGATGACTTGAACAACAAAGCTCTCATCATGATGACATAAGAAATTGGAAAAAATAACAAAACGACAAAAATTGGAAAGTGTAAGGAAGGTAAAGTAAATTAAAAATACATTTTAGTTTTGATGGTCTTTGCTTGGCGACCAATGGTCATTTTTATTCAATATAATTGTTTGATATTTCTAATGGAATCTAAAGGTTGGAGAATGTCTATCCACATAAAATATATAGGCTAAACTATAACTTTGGTCCCATAATTAATTTATGAGTTTAATTTTGATCCCCTAATTAATAAACGTTTCGATTTGGTCCTTTAATTTCATCTTAGTTTACCAAATTGGTCCCTTTCGTCAATTTTTAACTTTAAATATCTTAGGTGGACCAATATTATAGGCGTAAATTTTTTAATCTGAACCGTTTGATATTTTTGTCAAAAAGTACACCATAGGATTTTGAAGGTCTATTATATCTAGCCGTGAACTTCCACCGGCCAGTCTTTTTCTAATTTTCTTCATCTTCTTTCCTATTTTTATTCAACTACATCTTCGTAAACCTCCATTATCTTCATCCATCTTCAATTTTTTCCAGAATTAGAAAAAAAGGTAAAAACTAAAAAAAAAAAAACTCTCAAAACGAACACACTTTTTCCATCGGTGCTTCTTCTTCCTCTTAGATCTTCATCTTTCATCTTTAAACACATCCTTATCTCCATAGACCTCTTTCTAGAAACACAATCCTACATAACTCTCCCCATACTCCATAGCTCTCACTATCTAACTCTCTCCACAACTCTCAAAGCAAAATAAATTTTAGATATATATTTGAATCAAACCCAGATTCACGAATTCAATCCCATGCCTTGATCCGTTTTTATCACCTTAACCAGATCTGTTTCAATTTATTTTCAATTTCCAATTTTCACTCTTTGAATCTTGCCATTTTTCCTACATGCTAACCCTTGATTTCTGTGAAATTTGGGACATGATTGGTTCAAATACATTCTGTTATGTATGAGTTTGAATAAAATCATTAAATGTGTTGGGTGAATAACCTTTTGTACTGTCAGTGAGTACAATATCTAGAAACTAGGGTTTCTGTGCTGTGTTTAGGTCATGCCTTGGGAATGATCCCAAGGTTACTATTTGTAGCCTCTTTTGGGCCTACTCGGTCATGGTTTTGGGCCCAAGTCGTAAAGGACCAAAACCATGGCTAGGGCGCCCTTGTGAGCTTTTAAGGGCGCCCCCAGAGGGTGCCCTTTAGGAAGGTCACCTAGGGCTATTTATGACTGTAAAGTGGGTCCTGCGTCCCCCTGGAGGGCGTCCAGCCTTATTCTAGGGGTTCATACCCTTATTTTTAGGATCTCAAGTCCTGGATGGTGAGATCTACGGTCCACAGCCCAACAAGCACGAGTCTTGGGACAAGGCGAAGTGATTAAACTGTTAACGGGGAGGATTTGCCTATGACCTTTTGCCCAGCAAGTGGGGCTTACTGGTGACGAGGCTTTATGAAAAAAATTTATGAGTACTAGCCCAACATGGATGCATGTCCAATCATGGGTGCTCGCCCACGAAGGGTGCTAGCCCAACATGGATGTTTAAACCTGCATGGGTACTAGCCCAACACGGATACTAGCCCAACATGGGTACTAGCCCAACACGGGAACTAGCCCAACATGGGTACTAGCTCCATGTTTCTGTTTTGAGTACCTTAGTGGGCACTAGCCCTTCGAGAGTATGGGCGCTAGCCCAACGAAAGTATTTATATTAGCCCAACAAGCACGAGTCTTGGTACAAGGCGAAGTGATTAATCTGCGTGTAGAAACGACTCCTTTATGTAGGTTAGCTCGCCTCGCCCGTTAAACTACGTGTTGAGGACGCCTCTTAATGAGATCCGACGGCTGACGTGAGGCGACTGTTCGCTCTCGCTGACGTGTTCGAATCGCAACGGCTATCGGAAGTCGTGTCAACTTAGATGACGTCATCTGCGCGTTTTCCCAGGCTTTTTTTACTTTAAACTGAAACGGATCTACTTTTCCCCCTACTTTCAGATTTCTCTTATCCTTTCCCCCCTCCTTTACCTCCGTCTTTTTCTTCCAACTCGCTTTCTTTTTCTCGTTCCAGCGGTTACGGTGTTTGTGGATCTCTGTGCTTGCTGTTTACGGATCGTCCGGAGTCCTCGTTCGCTTCTCAAGCCCTCCATTTGTCTAGATCCAGGTACCCTTACTTGATCTCGTTCTTTTTAATTTTAAATCAGTAGTATGGTGATAATTAGGGAGTGCGATGAGGCGGGTAGGGAGCTATCCCCAGCTAATTCGGAGGAGAGGTGTAGGTTGTGGAGGGAAAGTGTTAGGTATGCGAAACGCTCAGATGGAACCATTGATTGGGTGGTGTTTGATAAGGCCTACTACGACCACTCCCTCGTGACGGAGTCTTCGAGTGATTTGGACGGGGGTGAAGGAGGGAGTATTAGTGGGAATTCATCTGACTCTATTATTCATTCTGTTCGCCCAGGTCCGTTCTGTAGGAAAGGAATTTGTTACATGGCGTCTTCTAGTGGTTCAGAACAAGAGAGTTTCGCCGACGAGGTGCTTCGTTCTGAGTCTGTGTACCTGGATTCCCAACGGGTGGCGTTTTTCCGGAGCAAGCTACACGTGTCCTCTACGAGATTTGAGGAGGACGTGGTTTTGGAGCCTTGCCGCCCGGGCGAGAAAGTGTGCTCACAGAGGCCGAAGAGTTTGAAGAGTGAGATGTTTCACATGTACACCGCCGTTTTTGAAGATTTGGGTGTGAAGTATCCCTTCACGCCCTTTGAAGTTGACATACTCAACTGTCTCAATGTTGCGCCTTCTCAGCTGCAGCCGAATAGCTGGGCTTTTATCCGCGCTTTTGAGATTCTATGTGAGGGGTTGGGCTTCCAGCCCTCGGTTGGATCCTTCTTCACTTTCTATGGCACGAAGGGGGTAGATAAGCAGTCTTGGGTGTCCGTTAGCGCGCATCCTGGGAAGAGGTTGTTCCCGCCCTACGCCTCTCATTACAAGAATTGGAGACAAACATTCCTTCGGGTCCGGGGGCGAAAAGATTGTGAGGCAGCTGCTGTATGGGTGGACGGTAAGCTGAGGTTTCCCACATGTTGGACGAGTGCTCCGGCGTCCATCATGGGTTTTGAATATGAGAAGCTGGACGCGTACGACCAGGGCGTCGTCTGTTTTTTGGACAAAATGTTGTCTATGAACATCCGGGAGTTATTGAATAGGGAAGGGGATGTAGATAGCTTAGACGAGTACCTACGTGAGTCAAATTCATTTACTCATGCCTATATTTTACATTTATATTTTCTTGTCCCTTAACTTTCCTGCTTTATTTTCTGTAGAGGATATGGCGCCCATGACTGCGGCGGAGAGGAAAAGATATCTCGAAGAAATGAAGGCTAAAAAGGCTGCTGAGGGAACGGCGACCACTGATCCCGCGGGACTTATTACCCGTAAGCCAAAGAGGAAAGCTGATCATCCGCCCGAGGTTCAAGATGAGAGCCTTACGGCGGCTCCACGTGATAAAAGGTCGCCCGGGAAAGACAATAAAGGAAAGGCGGCAGCGGAGAAAAAAGGGAAGAAGACGCCTTCTCCTTCCCTGATTGGCGGCATCAAAACCAGCAGCTCAGTGCCGTCTTTCTGGGATAAAGGCTTTGACTACGGTGCCTACGTGAAGGAAAGGCTGGTTTTTAATCCAGAAGACGCGGAGTCGGGAAGCCAGGGCGCTGTGCCCTTTATGACGAAGGATATATGAGTTCATTGTTTGCAGACTATAATGCTTCTAGACTCGGTGGATCGTAAGTATGAGGAAGTGGTGCAGAATGAAGAGGCTCTCCAAGCTACAGTGAGGGCGTTGGAGAAAGAGGTGGAGGAGGCCAGGAATGCTAGGGATAAAGAGGTGCAGGAGGCCAGGGAGGCGATGAAGCTTGAATGTGACAAACACATCTCCGATCTGAAGATTGGTTATGCAGCAGATCTTGCTGGAAAGGACGGGGTCATTGCTAAACTACAAGACGATGTCGCGGCTGGAGCAGAAAGGGAGGATCAGCTTACGGCCGAGGTTTCTGAAGCGAAGGGCGAGCTGGCTCTGAACTTTGATGCTGGCTTTGAAAGAGCCAAGGCACAATTCGCCCTTCTCCATCCTGGCGCCGATATTTCTGCCCTTGATCCTTTTAAAATTATTGTAGATGGCGTCCTAGTGGACGAACCTTAATTTCGTTTGTTGTAATTTAATTTCCTTTTTCTTAAACTCAATACTCTGCTTGAATTTGTGTTCGTGATGTATGATTCTCTTTTTAAGCTCTTCATTTTCCTTCAAATTTATGTATTTCGGAAGGCCTCTCCTGGGCGGTGACTACGTTCGTTTTATAATAATGTTGACAGTTGTAGGTTTGTTTCTTTTAGCGCCTGATGCTTTAGGGTCCCTTTATAAGGGGTCCCTTTTATTGCTTGGACGACGATCTTGTTTTCTGCTCGCGACGTCTTAGAGCCCTCTTTGGAGTTAAGGAATTAGGCGGCGATCTTATTTTCGTCTTGCGACGTCTTAGAGCCCTCTTTGGGGTTAAGGAATTAGGCGGCGATCTTATTTTCGTCTCGCGACGTCTTAGAGCCCTCTTTGGGGTTAAGGAATTAGGCGGCGATCTTATTTTCGTCTCGCGACGTCTTAGAGCCCTGTTTTTTAGGGTTAAGGAATTAGGCGGCGATTTCTTTTCAAGCTCACGACGTCTTAGAGCCCTGTCTTTTAGGGTTAAGGAATTAGGTGGCGATTTCTTTTTAAGCTCACGACGTCTTAGAGCCCTGTCTTTTAGGGTTAAGGAGTTAGGTGGCAACCCCTTTGGGGTTAACGGACTATACGGCGAGCTCATTTATGGTTCGGCATTGGCGATCTGCTGCAAGCAACAAAAGTAAGATAAACAAGCAATATATATATAATATCAATAATAAACTGGGGCCTCATTAAAAACCCCCATTACTACGGGGGGAAAAGAGTGCCCCTTACTCCTTTACTACATAGCTATACAAAGACATCGAAATATATAAGACAAAGACGGTAGAAATTAAAGTGGCTTTGTCTTCCCTCTATCTCGCCTTTGAGTTGTTGTGGCGAGTTTCTTCCTGCATTGTGCTCAACTTTTTCATCGTACTGCGGTTGGCTAGCTCTGCCTGTAGTGTCGACAAAGGAGTACTCGTTTCCTTCTTGATTTCATCGGGTTCCGCCTCTTCTTCCCCAGTATTGACAATTGGATTGGCTGGCTTTGAACGGAGTGTCAAGAAAGGAGTACTTATCTCCTCAACCTTCCTGATCTCACCGTATTCTGCATCTTCTTCCTCAGCATTGACACTTGAATTGGCTGGCTTCGAATGGAGTATCAAGAAAGGAGTACTTTCTTCCTCAACCTTCTTGATCTCCTCGGGTTTCGCATCTTCTTCCTCAACATTGACAATTGGATTGGCTGGCTTTGAACGGAGTATCAAGAAAGGAGTACTTATTTCCTCAACCTTCTTGATCTCCTCAACATGACTCTCTCCTTCTAGGTTTGCGACAATGAAGTTCACTCGGTGTGCTTTTATGTTGCTGTTTCCTTTCTTCTCCTTTTGTAGCTTCAAACTGTTGTGGTAACATTCTCGAGCCACTTTCTGGTCTGCTCTGATGGTACCAACCCGCCCATCATCCAACGGATATTTCATAACGAGGAATTTGGTGGAAAGGTAGGTGTAACACCCATATAGAGATTGCCTAGGATCTCTTACGAGTATTAAATTTTGTACTGGATACATTAAATACAATACAGAAAAGTTGTTTATTAAATACACGATACATAGGTTTGTGATACAACTTAATATCCGATACAAAACATTCTTCATAATATACATCATAATACATCATTCTTATACAACATCCATATAATAAACATAATACAGCACGATCAATCCGTAGCTTTCTCTTTACCTTTGCGTCGTGCTACCTGTGAAGAACCTGCACCAGAAGGAAAGGGATGAGACATAACGTCTCAGTGAGCTCTACCCTACCTACTGTTGGCAACCACGGGGGTAACCTAGGGTCGCCGTGCCTACTCTTGGCAATCTTGGGGATACCTACGATCGCCATCATTCTTTACGTTCATCGCGATCAAGGGGGAAAACCTAGGATCGCTTCATTGTCTTATCTCATACATATCATGTTCCAGTCTAACCTTAGATTTATACATAGTGATCTTGGGGACTTCCTAGGATCACATCTCGTTCACTAGGAACTAATCATCATATCTCGTATTACATATCAAACATACATATTCATTCCCGTATCATAAGTTAGAAGTTAGCGTTGAACAAACAATACTTTATCTTGGTTCGTTTTACGGAGTGCATCCGGGTGGAGTAACCCCGAAGTACATCTCCCATCATACCGGTGAAATTCCTATCATATCAGGCTAACACCGGACTCCTCTTATCTTTGTGTAGGCAACCCTTTCGGTGAAGCCCCATCCGGCATAATCCGGAGCCTGCTGGACACAACTTAACTTTACATGTGGACAATCCTCTCGGAGAAGTCCCATCCGGCATAATCCGGAGCCTGATGGACATGTTTAATCTTTTAACTTACGTGTGGATAGCCCTTTCGGAGAAATCCCATCCGGCGTACCCCGGAGTCTGATGAACACGTGATCATAATCATATTACATATTCGTATTGTTCTTATTCTTTAAGTAACCATTCATACGTGCTAAACCTATAAAAGGTCCTAAGCTACCAAACATGGTAACATACTTATGTTTACTACGTGGAGAATATCTTCTATGGACTCATTAACCTATCAAGGTTCTTGACTCATCGTTCTCATGAGCCAATCCTAGAGCTTACTTAGGCTTTTCATCTTTAATTCATGAAATTCCAAGCTTTGCTTAATCTTTGCTCATGTAATTTCTCAACCAACGGAAGCCTTTAGAATGAACTAAAATGGTGGTTTATGTTTCTAAAATATGTTATAAGAAATCAGTTGCAAAAGCCATGCCCGCGCGCACCAGGACCCCAAGAACAGCTCAACTAGGTTGGGCTGTCCACGGTTGGTCGCTACAGCGCCCTTCTGGTCGCTACAAGCGCCGGTAGACAGAACCTGGTCGCTACAAGCGCCCAGTCTGTCGCTACAAGCGCCAGTGTGGTCGCTACAAGCGCGGCTAGGCAGGGAATAATCCTGCCTGGTCGCTACAAGCGACAGTCCGTCGCTACAGCGACCGTATCAGCATAAACATGTGTAAAAATGTGATTTTCCACCATTTTTGCCCATTCAAGGATACCCAAGCTTCCTAAACATGTTAAAAATGATTTTCCTTCAAAAATTGACAATTATAAACACTCATGGGCAAAGATTTAACAAACAAGAATTCTATGGTAAACTCTAAAATTTGTAATAACTTGCAAAACTCATAAATAGCACTCTAGATGGGTTCTAAAACCCTAAATGAGCTCACCTAAACCTCAAATGGTGCTGGTTATGCTTGGTTTTGAAACCCTAGCTTGCTCCTTCCTTGTTTCTTCCTTGTTCCTTCTCTATTTATTCTATCTTTTCAGCAATCCACTTGCTAGTAAACTTCTCAAGGATTTTATGGGTGAAAACTTGATGATTTGGGTGAGAAAGGGTGGCGTGAGAGTGAGGGAGAGAGGGAGAGAGTGGCTGGTTTGGGAAGAGTAGAAGAGAAGAATGAAACTTGTGAAAATATCATGCCTTTCCATTTTCTTATAATTCCCCCTTTTTGAATTATTTACCAAATTGCCATAACCATGATTTACTAAATTGCCACGCTTATTAATTACTTCTAACACAGATAACTGATACTAATAAGCGGGATATTACAATCTACCCCCCTTAAAGAAATTTCGTCCTCGAAATTTAGAGGTTACCTGAAAATAAATGGGGATAGGTCTCTTGCATCTCGGACTCTAGCTCCCACGTCGCTTCGCCGTCGGGAGAACCTTTCCATACAACCTTAACAATAGGAATTTCTTTGTTTCGCAAAGTCTTAACATCTCGATCAATTATCTGGTCTGGCTCAGGTTGAAAAGTCAGATCTGATCTCAAATCGATACTGTCCAATTCCACTGGTTGAAAAGGATCAGGGATGAACTTCCTCAGTTGGGAGACGTGGAATACATCATGCAATCCTGACATAGCTGGGGGCAGCGCTAACTGATAAGCTGTCGGACCAACACGTCGGAGTATCTGAAATGGTCCAACATATCTTGGACAAAGTTTCTTGGTTCGGAATGCTCCTCTTAATCCCAACTTGGGTGTAACCTTAAGAAATACATGATCTCCTTCATCAAATTCTAAGGGTCTTCGCCTCCTATCAGCATAACTTTTCTGGCGACTCTGTGCTGTTCTCATTTTATCCTGAATGGATTTAATCTTTAGAGTCGTCTCCTGAATGATCTCGGGTCCCAAAATGCTCTTATCTCCAACCTCAGCCCAACAAAGCGGGGTTCTACATTTCCTACCATACAGGGCTTCATAAGGTGCCATTCCAATACTAGAATGGTAACTGTTATTGTAAGAAAATTCAATCAATGGTAGGTGATCATTCCAACTTCCTCCATCTTCTAGGATACATGCACGCAACATATCCTCTAACGTCTGAATAGTCCTCTCTGATTGTCCATCTGTTTGAGGATGATGAGACGTGCTCATCTTTAATCTTGTCCCCAAAGCTTTCTGAAAGGCTTTCCAGAAGTGAGATGTGAAGATCGGATCACGATCAGATACAATACTAGCAGGTACACCATGGAGTTTCACAATCTCTGAAATAAACAACTCGGCATACTGAGAGGCTCGGTAAGTAGTCTTAACCGGCAAGAAATGAGCTGACTTGGTTAACCTGTCCACTATTACCCAAATGGAATCATGTCCTCGCTGTGTTCGAGGTAATCCACTCACAAAATCCATGATTATCTCTTCCCATTTCCATTGTGGAATTTCCAAAGGTACTAACATACCTGCAGGCCTTTGATGTTCAATCTTCACCTGCTGACATACAATGCATCGCGACACAAATTCCACAATATCTCTTTTCATACTAGGCCACCAATAATCTCTCTTCAAATCTTGATACATCTTGGTGGTACCTGGGTGAATACTAAAACTGCTCTTGTGCGCCTCTTCTAAAATCAACCTTTTCAATTCCTCATCGTTCGGAACATAAATTCTTCCCTCAAACAGTAATGTTCCATCAGGTGCAAAAGAAAACTCCGGTGGGCCAATCTTCCTTTGAAGATCCATATCCATGGTTTGCGCTTGTGCAATCCTAGATCGTAGGTCGCACGAAATCTCTAACTTGTTTAACAAGATGCCACCATCCAATTCGGTAACATGGAGGTTAAGGTCTCTAAACTTTTCATACAACCCACACGTGTGCATCATCACCTCAGCTTTAACCAAAACCTTTCGACTCAAAGCATCTGCTACCACATTAGCCTTTCCGGGGTGGTATTTCAAATCAAAATCAAAGTCTTTAAGGTATTCCATCCATCGCCTCTGCCTCATATTCAGATCTCGTTGATCAAACAAATATTTCAAACTCTTGTGATCACTAAACAAATCAAACTGCGCACCATACAAATGATGTCTCCATATCTTCAATGCAAAAACTATTGCTGCTAACTCAAGATCATGGGTGGGATAATTCTCCTCATGAGTCTTGAGCTGTCTAGAGGCATAAGCTATTACTTTATCTCCTTGCATAAGAACACTTCCCAGTCCCTTGGAGGATGCATCGCAGAAAACGGTGTATCTCTTTTCAGGATCTGGTATTGCCAATATTGGCGCTTTAGTCAACTTTCTTTTCAGAACTCTGAAGCTCTCTTCACATTCTTCGTCCCAAATAAAGGGTACATCTTTTCTAGTAAGGCGTGACAAAGGTAAGGCAATCTGAGAAAATTTCATAATAAACCTTCGATAATAACCTGCCAAGCCTAGAAAGCTCCTGACCTCTGCTACATTCTTGGGTCTTTCCCAACTTAGTACAGCTTCAACTTTGGATGGATCGACGGCTACTCCTCCTTGAGAAATAACGTGACCCAAAAACTTAATCTCAGATAGCCAGAACTCACACTTGCTAAATTTAGCATATAACTGCTTGTCTCTGAGGACATCCAAAACAATTCTCAAATGCTGAGCATGTTCCTGAGGATCCTTAGAATAAATCAAGATGTCATCTATGAAAATCACCACAAATTGATCAAGGTAAGGCTAAAATATTCTGTTCATATAATCCATAAATACTGCTGGAGCATTAGTCACACCAAAAGGCATAACCAAAAATTCATAGTGCCCGTAACGCGTTCGAAACGCCGTCTTAGACACATCTGAAGACTTAATGCGGATTTGATGGTAACCTGACCGTAGATCAATTTTAGAAAACACAGTTGCTCCCTCGAGCTGATCTAAGAGATCATCAATCCTTGGAAGAGGATACTTGTTCTTGATAGTCACTTTATTAAGTTGGCGATAGTCTATACACAGCCTCATGCTTCCATCTTTCTTCTTGACTAACAAAACTGGAGCACCCCATGGTGATACACTGGGTCTGATAAAATGCTTCTGAATTAAATCCTCGAGTTGAGATTTCAACTCTTTCAACTCTGTTGGTGACATTCTGTACGGTGCCACAGACACTGGCTCCGCTCCTGGAATCAAATCAATTGAGAACTCCACCTCACGCTCTGGAGGCAAACTATTTACTTCTGAAGGGAAAACATCTAAATACTCATTTACAATAGGAATATCACTGGGACCTAACTCTGATTCTGAAGCCACAGTGAGCATGACATAAAATCCTTTATCTTGAGCACAAATAAATTGAATTAACTGGTGGGTGCGGTTAATCAATTCAGATAGAGCCACACCTTCCGTCGTATCACTGGTCGGCATATAAATACTCTTTTCAGAACATCCAATATACACATGGTTAGCAGAGAGCCAATCCATGCCTAAAATCACGTCAAGTTGCTCCATCGGGAGACATACTAGATCAACATAATAAGTCTTACTAGACACAGTGAT
Organism: Medicago ruthenica; assembly: GCA_018208015.1. NCBI lineage: Eukaryota > Viridiplantae > Streptophyta > Magnoliopsida > Fabales > Fabaceae > Medicago > Medicago ruthenica. Next base: position 2,971,601 of record CM031375.1, on the reverse strand, counting down.
AGGACAGTTTTCATAAACATAACTTGCCTCAATTCCACCTTCAGTAGCGGTGGATACTAACATTGGAGGATTCAACGGAGACAAAGATAATTGAAGCGTCTCCACACATTTATATGAAATAAAAGAACAAGTAGCACCACAATCAAAAAGAACTTTTACTGGGTATGAACCAAGATAGAACATACCACCAATCAAGTCTTCATTTGCCAAGGCCTTTGCACCATCAAGGGAGTACACCCTTCCTTTGCTTGTGGTAGTTCCTTCAGTTCCACTTCTATTCCTCCGTTCTGGACAATTTGCAATAATATGTCCCGACTTCTTACATCCATAACAAATACCTGTACCCTTCATGCATTCGCCATAATGTGACTTTCCGCAATTGTTACAAATAGCACCAGACTTTGGTGAATACGTCTGTTTACCCCTTTGAGGTGACCCCTTCGGTTTCAACTTGTCATGATACTTATCCTGCATCCTGCTCTTCCTTCTTTCAAAAGCCACTGATCTTTCCTTTGAGGTCTTAGCAAGTCCTGCTTCGATCACTAAGTTATCATGTACCAGTTCATCATAACTCGCAGTTCTTTGAAGACTCACTGCAGTGTCGATCTCACCTCTTAAACCTCTTTTGTACTGGTTCATCTTCCACACTTCATTCTCAGCATACTCATTGTGTGTGGAATAGTAGGACAGCTCTTCAAACTTCTTAGTAAATTCTGCAACTGACATACCACCCTGCTTCAATTCTAAGAATTCTTGCTCCTTCTTTACCTTGTAAGACAAAGGTAAATACTTTTCCAACATCACTTCTTTAAAGTTTACCCAATTCAATTCTACACCATTGGCTTCCATCCGGCGCTGAGCAGATTCCCACCAATCTTCTGCTGCGCCTCTGAGTTGGTTTGTGGCGTAGACCACTTTATCTTCTTCTGAACATTCAGCCATTCTAAAAATCTTCTCCATCTGCTTAATCCACTTTCTTGCTTCTTGTGGTTCACCTTCTCCATTGAACTCCGGAGGGTGATGCATGTTATACTCCCAGAACACGGGATTACCAATTGCTGGAGGGGGTGGTGGTTGTGGATGGAAACCTTGACCTTGCTGCATCATTTCCATCCATTGCTGTTGAGCCTGAGCCTGTTGCTGGGATTGCTGTTGCATCATCAGCATCATTTGCTGATACTGTAATGCATTCTGAGCTTGTTGCTCCTGATACTGCTGCTGCCAGGCTTGTTGTTGTTGAATCATCTGTTCCTATGAGTTCATACTGGGTCCTCTACTTTCGTCACTGGCTTGATTAGTACGAGGTCTTCCTCTTCTTCTCCCAGACATCTTATCCTAGCTGTCATATACAAGTCAAAGTGATCAGTTTCAACTGAATATAACATTTAGAATAATGTCCTGGATCCAAGAGGTTCACAAACTTGGATTGTACTTTAATAACCCAAGGCACGGTCTGAATCGACCTGCTCTGATACCAAATTGTAACACCCATATAGAGATTGCCTAGGATCTCTTACGAGTATTGAATTTTGTACTGGATACATTAAATACAATACAGAAAAGTTGTTTATTAAATACACGATACATAGGTTTGTGATACAACTTAATATCCGATACAAAACATTCTTCATAATATACATCATAATACATCATTCTTATACAACATCCATATAATAAACATAATACAGCACGATCAATCCGTAGCTTTCTCTTTACCTTTGCGCGTGCTACCTGTGAAGAACCTGCACCAGAAGGAAAGGGATGAGACATAACGTCTCAGTGAGCTCTACCCTACCTACTGTTGGCAACCACGGGGGTAACCTAGGGTCGCCGTGCCTACTCTTGGCAATCTTGGGGATACCTACGATCGCCATCATTCTTTACGTTCATCGCGATCAAGGGGGAAAACCTAGGATCGCTTCATTGTCTTATCTCATACATATCATGTTCCAGTCTAACCTTAGATTTATACATAGTGATCTTGGGGACTTCCTAGGATCACATCTCGTTCACTAGGAACTAATCATCATATCTCGTATTACATATCAAACATACATATTCATTCCCGTATCATAAGTTAGAAGTTAGCGTTGAACAAACAATACTTTATCTTGGTTCGTTTTACGGAGTGCATCCGGGTGGAGTAACCCCGAAGTACATCTCCCATCATACCGGTGAAATTCCTATCATATCAGGCTAACACCGGACTCCTCTTATCTTTGTGTAGGCAACCCTCTCGGTGAAGCCCCATCCGGCATAATCCGGAGCCTGCTGGACACAACTTAACTTTACATGTGGACAATCCTCTCGGAGAAGTCCCATCCGGCATAATCCGGAGCCTGATGGACATGTTTAATCTTTTAACTTACGTGTGGATAGCCCTTTCGGAGAAATCCCATCCGGCGTACCCCGGAGTCTAATGAACACGTGATCATAATCATATTACATATTCGTATTGTTCTTATTCTTTAAGTAACCATTCATACGTGCTAAACCTATAAAAGGTCCTAAGCTACCAAACATGGTAACATACTTATGTTTACTACGTGGAGAATATCTTCTATGGACTCATTAACCTATCAAGGTTCTTGACTCATCGTTCTCATGAGCCAATCCTAGAGCTTACATAGGCTTTTCATCTTTAATTCATGAAATTCCAAGCTTTGCTTAATCTTTGCTCATGTAATTTCTCAACCAACAGAAGCCTTTAGAATGAACTAAAATGGTGGTTTATGTTTCTAAAATATGTTATAAGAAATCAGTTGCAAAAGCCATGCCCGCGCGCACCAGGACCCCCAGAACAGCTCAACTAGGTTGGGCTGTCCAGGGTTGGTCGCTACAGCGCCCTTCTGGTCGCTACAAGCGCCGGTAGACACAACCTGGTCGCTACAAGCGCCAGTGTGGTCGCTACAAGCGCGGCTAGGCAGGGAATAATCCTGCCTGGTCGCTACAAGCGACAGTCCATCGCTACAGCGACCGTATCAGCATAAACATGTGTAAAAATGTGATTTTCCACCATTTTTGCCCATTCAAGGATACCCAAGCTTCCTAAACATGTTAAAAATGATTTTCCTTCAAAAATTGACAATTATAAACACTCATGGGCAAAGATTTAACAAACAAGAATTCTATGGTAAACTCTAAAATTTGTAATAACTTGCAAAACTCATAAATTGCACTCTAGATGGGTTCTAAAACCCTAAATGAGCTCACCTAAACCTCAAATGGTGCTGGTTATGCTTGGTTTTGAAACCCTAGCTTGCTCCTTTCTTGTTTCTTCCTTGTTCCTTCTCTATTTATTCTATCTTTTCAGCAATCCACTTGCTAGTAAACTTCTCAAGGATTTTATGGGTGAAAACTTGATGATTTGGGTGAGAAAGGGTGGCGTGAGAGTGAGGGAGAGAGGGAGAGAGTGGCTGGTTTGGGAAGAGTAGAAGAGAAGAATGAAACTTGTGAAAATATCATGCCTTTCCATTTTCTTATAATTCCCCCTTTTTGAATTATTTACCAAATTGCCATAACCATGATTTACTAAATTGCCACGCTTATTAATTACTTCTAACACAGATAACTGATACTAATAAGCGGGATATTACAGTAGGCGTCGAGGGCGTTAAAGGCCGGGCGGCCTATGATGACATTGTAGGAACAAGGCGAGTTGACTACCAAGTACCTAATCCTGACACTTTTAGCGTTATTACCCGTACCGAATGTTGTTTTCAGTGTGATGTATCCCCGGACGTGCACCTGCTCCCCTGTAAAGTCGGCCAATATCCCTTTGAAAGGCTGCAACTGTTCCTCATCTAGTCCCATTTTCTCAAAAGCAGAATAATAGAGGATGTCCGCAGAGCTGCTGGGATCAATCAACACCCTCTTGACATCCCAGTTAAAGATTTGCACAGTGATGACCATGGGATCGTCATCGTGGGGGATTACTCCTCTGCGGTCTTCACTTGAGAAAGTGATATCCATTTGGCGTTCTGGTTCCTTCTTGGCGTGGTCATCAAGCAACATTATTTGTCTCACATATTTCTTCCAGGAGGTGCTGGACTCCCCTCCTCCTGCGAAGCCTCCAGATATTGTGTTTAAGGTGTGGCGTTCACCTTCTTTCGCCACATCTTTCTCCCTCTGGGGGTCTTCGGGAGGACGCCTATCTCCCTCTCTACCTTCCTTCACATATCCTCTTAATCTGCCGTTCTGAATCAACTTTTCTATCTCTCTTTTCAGATGTATGCAATCGTCTGTGGTATGTCCCTTGATGCGATGATATTTACACCAGGCTTCCTTATCGTTCCCCATGATGGTTCCTCTCGGTGGTTGAGGTTCAGGAATGATTCTAGAATGGTAAACATCCCTCTTGATTTGTTCACGGCGGGTGTTGAGGGCCGTAAAGGACTCTGGGAGGGGTGCACGCCTATCCTGAACATGGCGCTTGTACGGCGCTCGGTCTCTGTTACTGGGTGGGTAATAACTGCGGCGATGATCATATCCGTAGGGAGCACGCTCCCTGGAATCCCTTGCTTTCTTTTCGGCATTGCTTTCTTCTCCCTTTATATAACACTCTGCCCTAGACATGATTTCTTCCATGGAGTCAGCTGGTTTCTGTGCCAACGACTCGTTGAATTGGCCGGCGCGGAGGCCATTCTGGAAGGCTCCCACAAACAATTCCTGGTTTGGGTTAATGTCCTTGATGGTGGTGTCATTATAGCGCGCGAGATACTCGCGGAGAGGCTCGTTGGGTCCTTGACGGACGTTGAAAAGGCTGGTAGACGAGACTTTGCGGTGGCGGTTTGCTGAGAACTGGTGCGTCAACTTGCGTGTCATATCCTGGTAGCTGACGATGGAAAATCGAGGCAGGTTCATATACCACCTCAAGGCGGCGTCTTTGAGGGTCCCCGCTAACAACTTGCACTTGAGAGAATCGGCGGCGCCGATGATGGCCATTTGAGTGTTGAAGGCGGTCACGTGTTCCACTGGGTCGCTTTTTCCATCGAAGGAGGAAAGAGAGGGTGGCTTGAAGTTTTATGGAACTGGCGCGTTCCAAACTTCGGCGGAAAGTGGTTGAGGATCGGGGTCGACCGATTCATCTTGTTGAGATCCGTTTCCTTCGGCGTGCTGCTGCTGTTGGATGGTTTCCATGGTTGCTTGCAAGGCTTCGTTGTGGTCACGAAGCTGCTGGATCTGTTGTTGTAAAGCCTCTAAGGCCGCTGGATCTGCCATCGTGCTGGCGGCGACGGTAGTTTGAGTTTGTATGTTAAGGTTGTGACTGGTGGTCAGAGATTTGTACCCTAAACCGCGAATCACAGGCTTTAGATCAGGGTTTTTTGAACGGATATGGGTTAATCGTTTGATTGTGAGGGTTTGGAATCACGGCGGATTCGGAGAATCTAGGGTTGTTCTGAAAGGTACGACGGATTCACGGCGTTTGAGCGATGCTTTGAGGCCGCGGATCGGCTGCTTCTCCTTTCAGAGATGGTGGCTAGGTTAGTTTTACCGTAGCCCCACGGTGGGCGCCAACTGTACTGTCAGTGAGTACAATCTCTAGAAACTAGGGTTTCTGTGCTGTGTTTAGGTCATGCCTTGGGAATGATCCCAAGGTTACTATTTGTAGCCTCTTTTGGGCCTACCCGGTCATGGTTTTGGGCCCAAGTCGTAAAGGGCCAAAACCATGGCTAGGGCGCCCTTGTGAGCTTCTAAGGGCGCCCCCAGAGGGTGCCCTTTAGGAAGGTCACCTAGGGCTATTTATGACTGTAAAGTGGGTCCTGCGTCCCCCTGGAGGGCGTCCAGGGCGTCCAGCCTTATTCTAGGGGTTCATACCCTTATTTTTAGGATCTCAAGTCCTGGATGGTGAGATCTACGGTCCACCTTTAATGTGTTTTATTTTTTACCCTTTTTTCATAACCTAATCATGTGGTTTTACTAATTCATGTGGAAGAGTGTCTAAAAGTATTGGCTTTGTTTTGAGGTTTGAATATTTGAGTCATGCAATTTCATCTGTTTTTAAATAATTTGAGCTTTTGGATTTTGGTTTAGGGTACAATTACAGTCATGTTTTATGGAATTTTTTGTTTTATTTTGGAAAAGTTCTGCTATGTTGTGTTTCTAAAAGAGGGTTATGTTTTGTATTGTTCATCTTTGATATGGTATTTATGTGGGTTTTGGATATTGATGTTTGATTTTTTTTTTTTCATTCAATTCACTATGAGTTTTGGCAATGAAACAAGAATACGATGAAACTAGTTTGGAAATTAGAATATTCTTGGTTTGAATTTCAAAATTAGATTCGAGTTTGAAGGTGATGAAGGTTTTTTTTTTCTTTCTGGGTTTGAAGATTGATGAAGTTAATGGAGGTCTATGAAGATGAAGTTGAATAACAAAAGGAAGAAGATGTAGAAAAGTAGAAAAAGATTGGCTGGTGGAGGTTCCCTGCCAGATATAATAGACCTTCAAGATCTTATGGTGTACTTTTTAACAAAAATATCAAAGATTAAAAAAAAATTAATGATATTTTTGGTGGACCATCTACAATATTGATCCACCTTAAATATTTAAAGTTAAAAATTGACGGAAGGGACCAATTTGGCAAACAGAGATGGAATTAAGGGACCAATTTGACAAACGGAGATGAAATTAAGGGATCAAAACGGAACGTTTATTAATTAGAGGACCAAAATGAAACTCATAAATTAATTAAGGTAGCAAAATATATAATTTAGCCAAATATATATGTGTAGACTCAATCTAAATTTTTTGCAAGTCGTCCAATGCATTAAGAATGATGGAGACTAATCAAAAGGAAAAACTTTCCACAAGTCATGATCACTGCGATCATTATAATCTTTAAACAATCTATTCGAAAAAAATCAAGTTAACGAAATCAAAAGGAAAACATATCAACTTAATGATCATTGGCGTAATTTCTTGTATCAATTATCATTCCTACAATTATCAATTATCATTAGTAGGTCCATGTATTCATTAATTTTTAAAGATTTATCAAACTCATAAAAAAGTCATTTAGTCTCTCCTTCAAGTGAACCAAATTAGTCTTTGTCTATTTATTTGACATTTTAGTAAGCATCATTCATTTTTTAGCCTATCTGTTACGTTGTAATGACTTTTCTAAATCTTTCGACATTGCATTCGCTAAAAAGTTGTGGTTGTACATGTACATTGACTTGAAAGTCATTGATATCGTATTATAGAAGCATTGATTGGTTTGATTTTTTGTCTCACAATTTCTTCCACTTCATATCTTTACTTTACTTTCTATGATTTATAATTTATTTTTAAGCATGAAGACCAATTTTACTCTCCAAAACAAATTGCAAAACTCAATTTAATCTCTCAAAAAATTTAAGCAATTTTTAGTTTTTGAGAAAAATAAATCGTGTCAACTGAGTCCTATGTTCTTTACATTTTGTTTAATATGAAGAAAACAGTAGAATGAACCATAAACAATAAAGTAAATAAAAACTATATCCTAAAGGGATCTTAAAAATTCAGTTTTATCTCAGAAATGGGTTTCTTTTCTCAGTAACACAGATGAACATATAAACATGGATGAAATATGTTCAATGAGTTCAACAAATAAATGAACTTCCGAATCCGATACAGTTTTTACTCTAGTGCAGGATTTGTAACTCTAGTATAAAAAAATGGTGATATTCATCCAACCATTCAGCCTTCACAATCTTAAAATCGTCATTTTTAATATGCGGAACAACTGACCTATGACTGCAGACAGTAGCCAAATTGCAGATTAAAAAATAAACAAGTTGAGAAAAAAATAAGCAATAGAGGTCAATAATAAATATGAACCAGTGACCATAAATTGAAAGTCAGAATCAGATTTTATGACAAACAGATATTTTGGAAGCTGCCATACCAGTTTGTTATTATACAATTCAAAGAATAATCCTATAAACTTAATTGCGGTAACGAGAAATTAATTAAGACGCTAAAAATCAAATCAACCAAAAGGAATAAGAAAGCACAAGAACACAACAACACTTGCAATAACAATTGCTTTTCAATAACACAAAAGTCTTGAGCAGTAGCTCATCACACCACATTGACATCTGTTCTGCGTAGTTTTATAGCAGAATTGTCATGACAACAAAATTCCATTCCTGATGCACTGGAAAAGTTTTAGTTTGACGGCGTCCACCCAATAAAAAAGAGGCAAAAACTTAATCTCAATTGAAGCACAAATTCAACTCCCAATCAGTTCTTATGTGACAATTTTATTAGAATCACCCAATATTAACTGTGACATTTCTAGTAACATAATATTGTAAGAAAATGTACATGAAAAAAACAGGTGATTGTAAGAAAAAGAATGACAAGATAAAACATATCACATAAGAATGCATGATTGTCACATTCACGTCAAACTTATTTTAAATACAAGGTGAAATCTAAGTAGATTAGGTAGCATTTTTCATTTATTTCCTATCTATTTCAAACAAAGTAAAACCAATCCAGGGTGCTTATATAAGTGGAAAATTTTACTTAAAAATTATTTGAATGTGAAATTTATAAAATTTTTTTTACAGATATTCTTTTTGACAGAATTGACAAAGATATCTGTGATGCTTGTTGAAAAGTGAGAATAATATCTTGTATTTTGTATATGATCATATATGTAACAAACATCTAGCTGAACACTTAAAAGATGACTTCTAGCTACTTACAACTAGTTGAAAAAATACAGATAAGAGTGAGAAGATTGTCACAGTCGCATCAAACTTATTTTAAACAGAAAGTAAAAAACCTACAACAGTGAAACTATGACATTTGCACCATATGATTCTGATTCATGGTTGTACCAGGGTTCCTTCTCATTCTTGTTCTCCTTGTCACTCTTCTCTTAGGGTGACCACCAAATATCATGACAAGCCATATAGGCTTTCCAATCAAAAACATGTAATATCCAATGCCTATTCCAATCACAAATCCACATCCATATCCAATTGCCACTGGTTTCCATCCAAATCCAAATTTCTTTTCACTCCAAGAGTTGTTGGGTGAAGGTTGGGAATGTTGTTCAGGTCCACAATTCTTTGACAAGGGAAGTCCACATAACCCCAAGTTTCCTTCATAGGAATCATTTGAAAATGTATTGAACTGCTTTCCTTGAGGTATTTCTCCAACAAGATGGTTATGAGAAAGATCCAAGACTTCAAGACCGTTCAAATTGGTTAATTCCGCAGGAATCATACCGGTTAACATATTTGAGGAAAGATCCAAAGATTCCAAGTATGTCAAGTTTCCTATGGAGTTGGGAATATGACCAGTAAGTCTGTTACGAGAAAGATTAAGTCCTTTGAGTGCATGAAGCTCTCCAATAGCATTTGGAATCTCTCCTTCAAATTTGTTTCTTGAAAAATCAATACTTACAAACTTTTTTGGAATTTTCACCAATGTCATTTTGTTCCCTTTTGTTGCCACAGTCACAGAATCTGAGTATTCTGTGTAGTAACTATCAAACGACTTGTCCAAGTATTGCAAGCTGCTATCCCCAATCAGTTGAGTAACATTCTTCATGGCTTCATAGTTTTTTAAATAGGCTTTTGGTAGAAAACCACTAAAGCTATTGCCCGAGATATCAAAAATGATTAAGCTTTGAAATAGATGCTCGATCTTTAAATTTTCCATGGGACCATGCAACTTATTGTCTCGCAAAACCAGTACTTTCAAATCTGGCAGTGTTTGGAGCCAATGAGGAAAATTGTCTTCTATTCTGTTGCTGCCGAGGTTTAGAAACCCCAACTTTTTACACAGAGACAAGGATTTTGGAAAATGGCCTTCTAACTGGTTGCCATAGAGGTTCAGAGACACAATTTCACTGTCCTTTGAAAAGTTACTTGGCAAAGTCCCATGAAATTTGTTCATTTGTAGATTCAAAACTCTAAGGGATGTTGATTCAGCAAGACATTGTGGAATGATACCAGTCAAATTGTTGTATCCCAAATTGAGAAAATCAAGATATCTCATATTGCAAACTGCCAAAGGGATTTCACCATTCAGTAAATTATCACTAAGATCAAGAACAGAGACATCGGAAGCATTGGCGTTAAAAAATTGATCTATTGACGTGAACAAGTTTTGAGAGAGGTCCACAGATTGCCAAAAATTATTTCCAAGAAACCAATTGGGCATTCTTCCATTAAGTTTGTTATTGGAAAGATGAAGATGTCCCAAACGTGGGAATTCTCCTTGTAAGTTGTGAAATTCGATCAAGTTGACAGAAGATAATTTCAGTATTTGTAGGTTAGTAAAATTATAAGTGACATTGGATTCGAATTTTAGTGACAAATGACTATTCCATGAAAGGGATAAAATTTCCAGGTCAGCAAATTTGGAGAAGAGTTGAAAACTGACAACACCACTCAAGTTGTTTGATGATAGATCTAGTGTATCTAGGTTTGTAAGGTTGAAAATGGATTCTGGAATATTGCCTTGTAGCATGTTGTTGCTTAGAGTTAGTGACCAGAAGGAATATGATGAGATTTCACTGATATGCCCTGTAAGTCGGTTCGTTGATAGGTCTAAATATTCCAAAGAAGGCAAAGTTAACAAGGATGAAGGAATTGTTCCATTTAGCAAATTGTCACTTAAATCCAAACTAACTAGCTTTTGGAACCCTGTAATTTTGTTGGGTATGGGACCCACTAATTTATTATGAGAACAACTTAATGTAACTAATTGAGTCAAGTTAAATAATGAAAATGGAATTTGTCCTTCAAAATTGTTTGAATATAGTTTGAGTTTTTGCAGTTTAGTCATCCCACCAAACACATCTGGGATTTGACCGCTAAATGAATTGGAAGAAAGATCCAAGTGAATAAGTTGTTGAAGGTTTGAAAGTGATACTGGCAACTCACCTTCAATTTTGTTATCACTCAAAACTAATTCTTGAAATTTGTTTAACAGGTTAAAAACATTTGGAATTTGACTACTGAGTTCATTGTGATCAAGATACAAGAAAGTTAGACGTGGAAGTGTTAAAAGTGAGGGTGGGATTGAACCGTTTAGGTGGTTATTTGAAAGAGTTAGAGAGGTAAGATGTGTGAGGTTAGAAAAAGAAATAGGAATTTTCCCTTGGAATTGACAACCTGACAGATCTAAGATTCTAAGAGAATTGCTGCAACTCAATTCTGGAAGTTGGCCTTCAAGGTTGGCATTTACGGACATATCTAGTTCTTCGATACTTGGAAAACAAAGTAGGCTTCTTTTCAGTTTTCCGCTTAATCCTGTTGAATGAAGGTTAAGAGTTACCAAAGAGGAAGATTGGTTGAAGAGCAAAGGAATGGAGTTTGGTCTAATTGAAGACATATTTGTATAATCCAAAAACAGCTCCCTTAAATCGGTTGCATTTTGCAGCAGCCTCTTCAAGGTGGTCTCTTTCCAAACCAATTCATAATTCTGGGAGAGATGAAGTGATTGTAATTTGGAAAGATGTGAGATTTGAGTTGGAATTTCACCTTCAAAGTAACTATAAGACAAGTCAAGATGTGTAAGACTTGAAAATCCACCAAACTTAGAATAAAAGTGGGAGTGAGAGAAATTATTGTTGGAAAGGTTGAGTGTTTGAATATGAACAAGATGGAAAAGAGTACTGTTAAGATGGAATATACCTTGAAGGCCTTCACAGGCAAGGTTGAGTCCAATCACGTGACCAGAGACTGTGTCACACGTGACACCATGCCATGATGAGCAGCAATCAGTCCCATTTTTCCATGTTTGTGTTGAAGGTTCATTACCAGCGCAAGAACCAAAAGAGGCAGAAGATAACAATGTGAAGGAGGACTTGAACTGAAGCAAAGCAGAACTCTCATCATGATGGCATGAAAAATTGAAAGAAGAAGAAGAGAAGGATGGAAAATGGAAGAGGAAAAGATGCAAAAGCAGAAGAAACCACACCATGAATGAATGAATAATTTTGTAGAAACTGTAAATGGTTTAACTGAAAGAAAGAAAACCAATAGAAAAGTAAGTGTGGATGAAATGGTAAGGAACACAACGTAAATATTTATAGCACAAATTTTCAGAGGCAAAATTTAGTTTTGATGATGGTCTTTGCTTTAGTGAACGGGAAATTAAATTCTGTAAAGGTGGTGAGTAAGTTAGTAGCATTCTAATTTAATATAAGGTCGTTATTAACTGTCCATAGCATGCCAAGTATTACCTACCATAAACATTTGACTTCGTACACGAGATTAGGTGCTGACCATTACTAACGGTGTAAGTTCCCGGAGCTGAAGGAGAAAAAGATGTATTGTATTATTTGTTTTTGGTGTGAAATTTCTTTGAACGTGCGTTCAACTAAGAGCAACAATTTATGGCTTCTCAATTTCTACTGTGAATTTGCTTTGGCGTAGAGAGGAACAATCTATGCAGCATGACTCATACACCCATACCAAATATAAGGCGTTGACACATTCATTGTCGAGTTTAACATACATACTCTATAATTATCTTAGATATGTATGGTTGTTTTTGCATTTCCAAACTTTTGTATTTGAATTTTTAAATTCTATTTTGAAAAAGAATATCTACCGAAGTTGTTACTAGGTTGAGTCACGACCAGGTCGCTCTCTTTAAGACGTTTCGTGGCACTGCCCAAAATTGTGCAAGATAGACTATCAACCACGCCACCTCCAGCATAAAACAAATTCAGCTACAACTGTGCGGTTAACTACTGCACTGTAGAAAACCGTTCGAGATCCGTTCGAGATTTAAACATTCAATATGGTACCAAGACCACTCTTTAATACTGAAACCATTCTAATATGATATTGTGACAACTCTATTTTGGTGTTAAGACCACTCAAATATGATGTTATCACCATTCTAACCTTTAAGTTCTCCAAAAATTCAATATGGTACTACGACCACTCAAATATGGTGATACCACCATTCTGACTTTTTAACTTCTCCAAGAGTAGAAAAATATCGAAAGAATATTTATATACCGTTAAGATTATTCTTAATTCCGACGGGACATTATTATTTCAAAAAGGGACTATGTTCTTAAAAATACTCTTTATTACGAAGGGAGATATATTATCGAAGGGACTATGTTCTTAAGACCTTTCTTAATTCTGAAGGGACATTATACCGAATAGGGACTAAAGTCTTAAGAACACTCTTAATTTCGAAGGGACAGAAAAATGAGATAAGGAGAAGAATAATTCGTTAACACAAGCTGGGGGGAGAAGAGAGAAAGAGTTATCGACAACTCAATAGAACTCTTTGATGTGTTTTTTGAACTGAGTGGAGTCCTCTATTTATATAGAGATTTTGTAACTAATTTAGCTAAAAATACGACATCAGTTACTCTAATGGATAAGATCAAAAGAAAACTTAACCACTAATCAGTTCAACAAATTTTGTGGATAAGATCAAAATGAAACAAATCCACAAAAGTGCAGGAAACAAACTCATTGAATATGAATGAAGAAAATATAGGAGATTCAGTTGGATTCTCAAACCTTATCACAACCAACATAAGCTAAAATTGCGGGAAGTGATATCCATGAATAAAAATAATAATTACTATTATTTTTATCATTATCAAGTATTTAAAATTAAATACCACAATTTAAACACTACTAATGTGTGTTCTATTTTATGTGGGACCCCCACTCTCTATTTTTTCAATTCACATCACACTAGTTCAAAGTTTTATTACTTTGTGTTTAATCTTCCAATTTCCTTCCAACTTCACACCAATGTTCCAACATGTATTTAATGATAGAGATTATCAGGCCTTTAGATTTAAATAGAAATATCAACAATTATATTCAATGAAAATGATCATTGGTCACCAAGGAAAGACGATCAAAACAAAATATTGTATTTTCAATTTGGCTCGGTCGAAAACCTTTTATGTCTTCTAGACCGATCTACTTACATAAATATGTATTTTTTAAATAGACTAAGTGAAGGCTTTTTAAAAAGCCTATTTATATAAACATGACAAGCGTTAGAGGCTCCAATGAAAGCCTTTTATGCCTACTAGACCGATCTAGTTATGTAAATATGTATTTTTTTTTATGAGTTTGTCTAACATGTACTGGACTATCAACCTTATCTTTTAGGGCACAAAGCCCTCATGAAGGGCTTGGCGCCCTCAAGAGAGGGCTCAGCTCCCCCCATAAAAGTCCAAAGGCCCTTAGGCGAACCCGCTAGGGGACGCCGCCTCAGAGAGCTTCTAGAAGCCTCTAGAACACTCCAGATCACTCTAAACGTGGCTTTGGGCCCAAGCTACTTGGGGCCTAAGCCATAGGAAAACAAGCAATAAATACCCACTTGAGAGACATTCTCAAATCATCACAATCATAGACTAAACCCTAGTTTTCTAGACCGTACTCTCTGTAAGTACAGTTGACGCCCACCTTGGGGCCTCGCTAAAACTAACCTAGGCCACCCATAAACTTAAAAACCTCTCTGCCATCTTGAGAAGACCACGGTTGGCGTTCACCAAAGGCGACGTTCCTCCACAACGATGCCAGGTTCTAACTATCCAAATTAAATTCGCCAAAGCGTGTTGATTTTCTTACTGCTCCAAGTTAGATCTTTTCTACATGTCTCTCGTTAATCCATTCTTTAAAACGATATCAATTTTTGTTTTCATGTTGCCTTTGATTCATGAGCGATGCCGACCCTTGAATATGATTCGAGTTTGGTTATTACGAATCGTATAAACTTTATTAAAATAAAATTGAATTAGTAGTTTTCGGCATGTTAATCAATATCGACCCCAACACGTCTTCTGTGATACGAGAAATTGGTATTATAATTCTTGGTTAGTTAGTGTCCGAATATGAGAAGTAAAAACATTTCTTTTCGTCGGTTTGATTTTGATATGCCTTGTGTCTTCCTATTTATTATAGACTAGGTTTCAATGAGATATTTATTGTGTTTATAAACGAATGAAAGAAGGACAATCTGGTTTATTGTGAAATTGCCGTGTCTTATCGGGTAAGAGCCAAATTAATCTCACTAGTGGAATAAAGCCAAACTTGATTTATTGTGAGCTTGCTAGTCGTCTATAAACTATTTAATGTATGAGTTCTGTTAGAGCCATCAAGCACCAATTAATCCTTGGAGGTAGAAAATTAAATATGCATAGCAAGAAAAGTTAATTAGGAATTAGGAAGGAGAAGCTAGCTAACCATAAACACTAATAGCCTTAGTGTGACGAACAACCTTGAATTGGGTTTCGAAAATCAATAGTATTATGTGAATTAGTGTACAACTCCATGACTCAAAGTGTGGACGAGAAGTCCGGAACTATTAAACTTAATTTTAGCAACAATATTCTGCATTTAATCTGATCGGCAGAATAATAAAATAAAATAAAATAAAAGGAGGAGTAGAACATTAAGATAGGCGAGTTAGTTTCAAGTCAATAGAAAGAGGAAGAGAATAACAGGATTGTAGTTATATTTGTTGAGTTAAAAAGCCTATTTGGCCACTAGCAAAATTACTTAGGCACCTCACATAACTAAAAATAGGACTACTCTAAGTACCCCATGGTAGAAGTAAGGTGTAGTATTGTAAAAGGTCACATGGGATGGATTCTGGTAAGGAAAGCCTTGGTATTTAAGTGGTCCAAGTGACCCACCTCTCTTTTCTGGGAACCCCTTTCATGTACCATTTACTTTGTGAACTGAACTAACTGCTTAGTAAAAATTTAAATAATGGAGTAATAGCGTCAGGTTAGAATGAAGAGAAAACGAACCCACATAGAAGAATAAATTTGAGTAGAAAAACTAGTTTCCAACTTCATAGGAGAAATAAAGACATGGGAGATTATATAACAATCGAGTTAGGAAGGGAAAAGAATGAATATAAAATCAAAGAATGAAGAGGGCGAGTTAGTTCAAGTTTAAGAAGGGAAGCAGCGAATTCCGATTTAAGAGAAGTGATACGATTGAATAGAGGATTTAATTCCAATCTAATAGTGGAAAGAAAAGGATTAAGAGCACAAGATAATTAAGTAAAAAAGTTATTTCGAGTCTAGTAAAAGAATGAAAAAGACTAGGAAGAGGAGTAGAAAATATGGGCGAGTTAATAAGAGAATATTATTGCATATGTTAAAGCAATTAAAAATAGCAACTTAAGTTCTTTAATCACTCCAGCCTTATAAAGTCTTACTCGACCCAACCTACTTCCTATTGAAATTAAGTGTTGGCCTCTTTTTGGATCATGTGACTTTTTCAACCGAGAATCGGTTTATTAATTGTTCAAGCCATTAGTCAATGATTGGCATATTTTGATACAGCAAGAAATAAATTTGGAGCTGTGAAAATTCAAATGCAATAACTCGTTTAATAATGGAACGATATTTTGAGAATGAAAAGCAAACCAACCGCAGTTAATGCACCTCAAACCGGTTCCATCTTTCGGACAAGACTCCCAAGTCAATGTAAGCATTTATTTTTTTAACCAAAAGTCAATGTAAACATTTAATAATGGAACTACCGTTCGTTCAAAAATTGTGAATTCGAGGAGGAAATAAGTCAGACTTTTCATCAACTGTGGTTTTACCTCTTTAAGTTTGACTTGATCTAACTCATTTAATAAATAAATTTGGTTTAATTTTTTAAAAAGCTCATTAATTAAAATAGATCATGCTAAAGAAAATGTAATAGGTCAAATGTATACAATATATTTTTACTATTAGCCTCTAGAAAATGGATGTTAAAACTCTACTAATTTCAATAGATATAAACAATATATAAAGTGAAAAAAATGGATAACAGGTTTTACAAGTTTTATTAACATATTAGTCATTTTAAGAAATATATGTTTAACCCTAGTTGTTTCATCTATCCCTTATTGGATGAGAGAATGTTTTGAGCTAAAGTAATGTTTTGAGTGAATTTAAATACATTTAGATGAATTCCATTGTTTGGATAATAATATGGAGAATTTTCAAAATGATGGAAATTTATGAAGTATTTTGTTCAAGTTAATTTAGAGAATTTCAAATGACACCTAAAAGCTAAGAATTTCAAATTTCTTCATTCTTATAATTTTCAAATTTTGCATTTTGGTCCTCAAATTTTCCAAAATTTTCAAATTGACCCCAATAAATTTACAAAAAATTGCAATTTGACCCCTAATATTTTTTGGAAATTACAAATTTACACCTCAACTTATTCAAAATTATAAATCGACCCCTCAAATTTTTTAAAATTTACAAATTGACCCCTAATTTCAATTTTCAAATTTGGCCAATAAAAAAAATAAAATTTATAAAAGTTGCCTAAAAATGATGACAATGAAATTTTTATTACTCTATCCAAACAAGAATATTTAGAAATGAAGTCAATTTAATTGATTCATTTGAATTGCCTAGAATTCTAAATTCTTCAAAATTTCTCAATTACCTCATCCAAACACACTCTAAAGTTAACTCTTTTTAATGCACTAATTATCAATAGTGTTTTATATTTTAGGCTTATTTGTACATGGGTTTCCTATTTCATCAATCTCACGAAAATGATTCCCTTTTTATTAAATTGAACATTTTCATCTTCGTATTTGACGATTTTTTCCCTAACTTTAAATATGTCAATCAATATAAATTTAGTATGTGGTATATTTTCATGACGTTTCATATGGTAAATCATCTTTACATCGGCTTCATCAGAATGTTTCTTTTAACAAGGGCAACATTAATTTGTCATAATACTTTTCTTAATTACTAGGATTAATGAAAAATTTGCTCAAAAAAAAAGGATTAATGAAAAATGTTCCTTTTTACAATTCCATGCTTTAGAACATATTACAAAGGCATAAACAATTTGCATACTCTTTTATCACAATAATGTTTCAACTAACAAAATTATTAATAATGGAAAGTACTACATTTTGGGTTAAAATTATGGATTGGGACCAGAATTTAAAAAAAAAAAGATATTTTTTATAAACAAGTGTTAGTATGTTAATTATTAATTTGTCTGTATTTGCTAAAGGTGGGAATAGAACTCAAGACCGCCTTTATCATTCCACTTCTTAACTCTCTCATTTAAAAATCAAGCCAAACTTATAACTCCAAAAAAAATGATACTTGAAAAAAAAAATTAAAAATGGCTATTTCCTTTTTTTTTTGTTTGAAAGAAAAAATGGCTATTTTCATTTGTATGAGAAAATAAGAAGATTAAATATACAATTAATTCTATATTTATCATGTTGGTTGGTATTAATACACACATATATACTATAATGTTATTTTCATTTTGAATTTCTCTCTCTACTCTCTCTAGCAAAACTTTTCTCTGACCTCTCTCTAAGCTAACAACAACCACCGCATCTCCACCCTCCATATCCAAACACTCTTTTTCCGATGTAGCCCTCAGCGGTGGTGGTGCGACGAGCTTCACCCTCTGCACCACCATCGACCCTCTTCTTCCTCTTCGACGGTCCTCCGAGCATCGATGTTCTCTGATAGTTGTGGTTCTGGTTTCGCAGGTTCTGTTTTCAGAACTTGCATTCTCGTTCTGCAGCGTTTCACGAGCTCTTGTTCGTGGTGGATCTGACTTTTGGCTGGTGGGTGGTTTACAATCTGGATCTGTTGTTTCTTCACCGGACCGTGTTTGGTCTGTGAGAGCTCTACAATTTCAGAGTGTTTCTCCTCTACGTCGGTGGGTTGGGGGTGAGCGTTGTGTTGCCAGTTTTTTGTGTCACCGGATCCTTGCTGCCGGCGGGCCTCTTGTTTCTCTCGGGTATCTATTTTTGTTTTAGTTTTTGTTTTCGTTTGTTTTTTATTTCCTATTGTTCTGGGAAGATGACAACGGGTGGGGTTTGGGTTTGACTCTCTGATTCTGTTTGATAATCTTAAATTTAGTTTTCTAGATTTAAGATCTGGTTATCTGGCTGTTGTTGCTCGAAAGAGCTAGGTGCGTAGATGCTTCGTGTTGACAAAGTAGTCGTTTGTCGTACCTTAATGGTTGGTAGATCGAGCTCTCCTTATTTTTGAAGAGTCGGTTGTTCCTTTCAGTCCAAATCACCCACACGGTACATAACCACACAAGCTGCATAAGAGAGCGGCTAGAACGTAAACCACCTGCTGAAGAAACAAACTGAATAAAATGATCCTTAACATTGGCGGATCAGCTGAATAAACATCTAGCCAACCCCGGACAAGACTCCATAAAGGGCCAAAACACGGGCACGAGAGAAATAAGTGTTGAGCCAATTCAATGCCTCAACACCCTGTCACACAAGACTGGTCTTCAAGAGAAATTATACCACGAGCAGACAAATTATCTTTAGATGGCAAGCGATTTTGAACCAGACGCCAAGCCAAGATAGACACCTTCAAAGGTACCTGTTTGTGCCATATAAGATCGGAACAAGCGTCAACAGTAGGAACCTCCTATTTAGAGAGCATCTAATACACTCCTCGAACTGAATAACCTCCAATAGAGTCAAGCTTCCACCTTCATTGATCTGAAACATTATGCTGCAAAGAGATGTCAAGCAATAAAATCCTAAACTCCGCTAACAACTCCTCCTCCCACGCCCACCCGCCTACGCCACTGCCACGCCTCCTCATCAACCCCCCATCCTAAACCAAACATATATGCCACCGATATCGACTTGTTAATAGCTAGGTCGAAAAGATGCCTAAACCCCTCACAAAACGGAATTCCACCCAACCACGAATCAGTCCAAAAAAATGACGTGGAGCCACACCCTACCGACCGAACCATGCACCCTGCAAACCACCCACCGTCCGCCCCTCCATCCCCATCACGAATTTTCACAACTTCTCGCCACCAAGAAGAAGCACTCCGGTCCCCTACCTCTAACCTCCCGTTCACCTCACCATACCTAGCTAACAACACTCTATACCACAAACCCCCTCTATCCACCAACAACCTCCAACACCACTTTCCTAACAGAGCAATGTTAAACTCCCGCATCCGCCTCACCCCCAAACCGCCCTCCTCCTTACTTTTACAAATATTATTCCAAGCAATCCAAGAGATTTCCTAGGACCCTCACCCCCTCCCCAAAAGAAATTTAACAATAAAGATTCATAAATTTCCATTATTTTGAAAATTCTCCATATTATTATCCAAACAATGAAATTCATCTAAAAGTATTTGAATTCTCTCAAAACATTACATTACTTCAAAACATTCCCTCATCCAAACACACTCTAAGGATGGGGGAATGTTTTGAGGTAATTCAAATATTTTAGATAAATTTCATTGTTTGGATAATAATATGAAGAATTTTCAAAATGATGGAAATTTATGAAGTATTTTGTTCAAGTTAAATTTAGAGAATTTCAAATGACACCTAAAAGCTAAGAATTTCAAATTTCTTCATTCTTATAATTTTCAATTTTTGCATTTTGGTCCCCAAATTTTCCAAAATTTTCAAATTGACCCCAATAAATTTACAAAAAATTGCAATTTGACCCGTAATATTTTTTGGAAATTACAAATTTACCCCTCAACTTATTCAAAATTATAAACTGACCCCTCATTTTTTTGAAATTTACAAATTGACCCCTAATTTCAATTTTCAAATTTGGCAAAAAAAAATTATAAAAGTTGCCCAAATATAACGACAATGAAATTTTTGATTACTCCATCCAAACAAGAATATTTAGAAATGAAGTCAATTTAATTGAATCATTTAAATTGCCTAGAATTCTAAATTCTTCAAAATTTCTTAATTACCTCATCCAAACACACTCTAAAAGTATTAGCCGTTATTGATAAAACTTGGCTTTTCAAATTGAGACTTGAAAGTCTTTGGTTCTGAGTTGTTTAGAGTCTGAACCATTGAACACTTTGGTTCTGATTTCTTCAGAACTCTAGTTTTGTTAACTCCTGACACAAGACAAACTTCAGTTTGACCTTTCTTAAAACAATCAGAAACAGATGACAGTTTGGCTTTCTTTTGCTTGCTTTGCCTGACATTCTGAGATTGAAAATGTTTTGTATAGACTGGTTTAGTAGTTTTTGAAGTTTTCATGAACCCAGTTTTAGTAAAATTTGAGTTTGAATTCTTCAGACTCTGAGACTGACTAGTTTCAGGTTCTGAACTCTTCAAACTCTGAACATTTTCAGGTTTAGACTCTGAACATTTTCAAGAAGGGGGGGTTGAATTGTGTGGGCTTAAAAACTTTTCTTTCTCAAAACTTTGGTTAAGTTCAGAAATGGATTCTGAACCTTTTTCAGAGTGTTTATGCAGCGGATTAAATAAAGAAGAGAAAGGGAAAGAGAGACACACAATATTTTTATACTAGTTCCTTCCATAAGTTGGAAGTAGTCTAGTCCCCCTGTCACTTATAGGAGATTTAACTATAATCAAACTGATTACAATTGCTCAAAACACAAAGTTAAGAGACTTCAATGCTCAAACACCTAGTAAGAGACTTCTAATGCTCAAGACACTAAGTCAAGAGACTTCCAATGCTTAAGACACAAAGTCAAGAGACTTCTCTGCTCAAAGCACAAAGCTAAGAGACTTCTAATTGCTTAGAACACAAAGTAATGAGACTTCAGGATGCTCAGCACGCAGACTAAGACTTTGGTTCAAACTGATTTACAAAGAAAGAAGTTTGAGTTGAACACTTGATCAAATATCAGAGGTGTTCACTTAATACAACTCAGGTTTAAGACTCTAGACTTAAGAAATTCTAAGATTACAAGTTTATAAGAATTTCTAAGAGTTTTAGTGAACTTCGAATTTTGACAGCAAAAACAGAGCACACTTTCAGTTCTTTTGTTTCAAGAGTCTTAGCAATTTTCTTCTTCAAATCTTCACCCTTTTATAGAGGAAAAGATAGCTGTTGAGAATTGCCAGAAATCCAGCAAAGAGCCGTTGCAAATTGTAGAAGCTAGGCAGCTGAAAATGTGTGCTGAACAGCAGAACAGAGCACGCATTTTTTGAATAAACTTTCCTTAAAAGCTGGGAAATGTTTTGGCCAAGGAGACAACTGTTCCATTGGAGTTGTTCTGACATTGCAGGCATTAAATGCTGACAGAGACAGCTGCTTTTTCTTCCAGGTCAAACTTCAGAAGCTTATCAGACACTGTTCATCAGAAGTAGGTCTTCAGACGCACCATTCAGAAGCACTGTTCATCAGACGCTCCCTTCAGACGTTGACTTTTGTTGACCTTCAGACTCAGCCTTCAGACGTTGACTTCTGTTGACCTTCAGACTCAGCCTTCAGACGTTGACCAACGTTGACCTTCAGACTCAGCCTTCAGAAGCACCCTTCAGACGCAGTCTTCAGAGTCTACCTTCAGAAGTACCCTTCAGACGCAGTCTTCAGAAGCTGCTTCAGACCCAGTTTTGCTTCAGACTTGCAATATAGGCTTCTATGCTTTCCTTCTTGCTCTTAGCTTGTTCTTCCATAACCAGTATTAATTACCAAACATTAAGAACATGGTTCTGCACACTTAGAACAAAACATTAACAATATCAATTTTTTTTAACACTTTGTTATCATCAAAACCCAAAAGAGAGTTGTTCATACACATTTTGTTCCAACAATTTTCTATAGTGACGCTCACTTCGATCGACCGATCATATTTGGGTACTCCAAAACCAGAGGAATATTTTTAGCAGTGGTGCATTGCACATTGATTTTGAGGTTTATAGGTTTATAGGTAGGTATCAATTTCAACAACTCTTGGGATCTCATTGAATTCATACAAGATATAATTGGTAGCCATTTAGTATGGATTTCACTTCTTGTTTCATCAAACCATTGCTACAAGAACGATAGGAGCAAATAAGACTAAATATTAATTGATCAACATTCAAAAAACTAGAGATTGAATATTTATGGATTTACATTGTCTCCAGTACCTTAAACTAGAGATTGTATCTCAATCAAGTATATTTATCTTAGAGACAAAGTATCATGTATCATAATTCAAAAAAACGATTCAATTCATCAAATGGCATTAGCAAAAACAGAGAAAACAAAAATTACCATGGTGGTAATAATCAGTACTAAAACCAATTTGATTTGTGAACTTTCATAGTAGACAAGAAAAGTCAGCGACATATCAAATAACCTCTGAAAAAGATTGAATATTCACAGAAGCACCAATTTCCTATTCATTCTATATTGCCATTTTCCATTCCATCCATAGCCTTCTAGCAAAGTGGGTGGATGAACCTGTGATATTCATCAAGATTGGTGCAGTAGAAACCAAAATCCGTAATCCGGTCACCTGCAATACCCAACAATGAACGTATGGTACAGCAGTGCGATGTTTAACTTAGAATCCTTCTTTTTGGCTTCTTCCAATATCTTCCTAATCTGTGGCATACCAATTGAACGTGAATAACGAGGCAGAAGAGTATCACAAGTGTATAAACCTACTTTCCAATAGCATCACCATCTCCAAAGCTAGGCAGTAATAGTCACATTGAAATCTGATTCTGAAGGATGTGGTGGCAGAGCCTCAGCAATCATTTTAAAGATCAATTACTTGGTTGCAGCGAAATATTCAAACCAACACAAGGCTCCGTCACAGATCCTATATTTTCTCCTTTTTAGCAGGTCATCCACCTCTTCAGCGATATCAATATCAGTCAACACCTCCAAAGTCAAATGTGCATTGTCTCACCGTCATTAGGAGGGATGGTTTCTGGATCAAGCAGGATCTTTTGACAGATATAAGCGGTTTGCTGGAGCCAAATATCATCACTACGCCTTCTTTCTACAAGAGGATGCAATGTAAAGTAATATGTATCTTAATTTGGAAAAATTGAAAAACAATGGTTGTGTTTGGACTTTGGATTTCATATGATCCATTTTGAATTACATAGAACTCATACTTGCATCTTCATTTGATTGATTTGATTCGGTTTGGACAGGAACATGGAGAAAAAATCAAACTAATTTAATTTGTTTGGATTTTCGAGTTCATCGGATCATTGGTTTGGTTCTTACCCCCTTACATCTTCATTTCATTTTCTTAATCTTTACTTAAAAAATACAGAATCACAAATTCTAAACAAAAGAATGTGATAGATTCAAAAACCGAAAGCGCAGATGATAAGAAAAGAGGGGGGGGGGGGGGGGGGGGGATATCTCACGAAACAAGACATGCATACATACATGCCAAAGAAAAATCAGGAAGCATCCAACAGTTGTTAACATTTTCAGAAGCATTCAATTTAATCTTTCTCAATTACATATGAGTGTCAGGCAACTCTGCATTATCTATAGGCACGCACACCTCAGTACAACTCTCAAGCCATGTTTATGAGTATAAATATGAATGCAAATCAGACCTAAAAGAGATGAGTAATAGAAGAGAGATGGAAGCAAGCTGTAGAGGGAGTAGCCAAGAGATAGAGAGTTTTCTTCTTATATATGTCCATCACCACATAAGTAATTTCTTCTTATACCAATAAATCACTTCATGTATTACCATGTTGTTTGGCCAAGCCCTTTTCATTTAGAATCGTATAGAATCAGATTTATCAACAACAGTAATCACAGAACTTGGAATATGCTGTTTGAGGTTCCTGTGTCCCAAATTTAAGATCATTTAATTTGCCTTTAACATAAGTATATAGTGAAAAAAACTTCTCATATATCATCAACATCTTCAAAGCCTTCAAGATACCGATTTTTCAAATAAAAACAATTATGAATAGTTTAACCAGTGAAATCATTTTCATGACTTGAGAGATAAAAAAAAACATGAAAATATCAATGTTCTTCTTGGCACCAAATGCTTAAAAATGCTTTGGTTTTACATACAAAAAAAAAAACTATAATAAATCCAAGTTCAAACCAACAATATATATTGGTTATCACAACTATACTAAAACTTAAATTAAGGTTTTGACAGATATCAAGTGGCAGAGGTTTTGATGGTTAAATATATCAAAATATTTAATATGTTAGGAGATTTTTTGCAATGTTGAGGTTCATGTGAACTCTGGAAAATCATGGAAGAATTCAACCTACTATCCTTTTGGCAAAACTATAGTAGGATTCTATTTCAAATTCATTTTTCATTATGTTATGTGGTTCTTCACAAAACAGAAAAGGAAAAAAATAATATACATATATTTATGCTGGAGTCTCAACAGTTTTTACCAAGTGGAATATTACTCTTTAATCTTGATTATTGTCTGAAGTATGAGGACATGGGTTTGTAACATGCAATAGCAGTTCGTATAGATGGTTGAAGTATGTTCCAAGTGCTTAATAATTAGGAGTTCAACAAACAAATGAATTTCCAGTACAATTTTTATTCTATTTGAGGAGTTCGCCTTCAGCGTCATTAGCATGACTCTATTACAGGATTTGTAACTCTAGAATAAAAACAATGGTCAATGACAGAATCATACTCAAATACCTTACTGGAGCATTATCAAAAATGTGGTTCATCTAACCCTTCGGCCTTCACAATCATCAAATCGCCATTGTTAATATGCAGAAAACTGACCTATATATGCCCGCAAACATAAGCCAAATAGCAGATTGTAAAATAAAGAAGTCAAGAATAAAAATATGCAACACGGAGGTCAATAATACGAACCAGTGCCCGCTAATTGGAAATCAAAAGCAGACTTTATGAAAAACAGATGAACATATGAAAGCAAAATGGAAGGTAGCGATCATAGCAGGATCTTTTCGGAGCGCCCTAATACCAGTTTGTTATTATGTATTTCAAAGAATAATTCGAGAATTACAAAGTTCATTCTTTCACACTCTTTTTGAGAAGGATCTTTTCAAGACTGCTGTTCACACACTATCCTTTCAGCTGGCTTAAGATTCATATTTATAGGAATCCTTAACCATAAAAAGATACACCAAAATTGCAGATTTAAATAGAATGCTGAACTAACTACTTGTTACTGCATAATAGTTAGGTAAATTGGAGTAATGCCTAAAAGTGTCTCCACCGACAATCTGCAGTGGTGTATCTGAGGCATACTATGAAGAGTTGCAGCATCCCTTCTTCAAACTCGATACCCTCTAATAAGATATTGTATCACGCGCAAAGCTTTGAAAGCTCTATGAGCCTTCTGCGCCTGAATAAAACAATGATATAAAATTTGAAAATGAAGTGCTGTCAGAATATCGAACAAACCATATAGCATGATAGAATTTTATTGTTATAATACAAGGTATGCAATTAACTATGTATGACATTTATTAGGCAGTAACAAAATTAGTCTTGAGAAACTAAGTGAAAGATTCAAGATTATTAAAATTATAAGTAGACAATGAGGTGGAAAAAGAATTGTTTCATTAACAATCTAAATCAACTTTCGAGAGCAGACAAATGATTAAGAAACAAACAAGGCTCGTCATCATATCTAGCAAAAACAAGGATATTTATCTTAGAGAAGAAGTAACAAGCATCATGAAATGGCATTAGCAAAAACAGAGAAAACAAAAATTACCATGTGATAAAAATCAGTACTAAAACCAATTTGAATTGTGAACTTTTATAGCAAACATTGAGAGCTGATTTCCAAGATCTTCCTAATCTGTAGCATACCAATTGTACGTGAATAATGACACATAAGAGTACCAGAACTGCATAAACCTATACTTTCCAATAGCAGGGAATCTGAATCATAATTCAAGGTCTAGACCCTCATTCAAAACAATCAAATGTGGCAAAAAGAGAACCAAGTGGCAATGTCCATAAGATTTTTCACGTGAGATTTTTGGTGTCGTGTCATGTGATATGTGTCTCGATCAAATTCTTTAACACGGAATTCTCCATTTCCATCCTCTTAGCCTTCCATGCATCAAAATTATTTTGGTACAGAATTTTTTGTTTTCATTCTCCCCTCTTCAACTTTCAATTCTTCCACAAATTAACATTACATGTGAATACCCATTTCAATCATCTCAATGAGAATATAAGGGAATCAAGACAAGCCTAATTTCATCTCCTTTCTCTCATTTCCACCAAAAAACCCAATTTCCATCTCTGTCTCAATTGTGTTATTAGCTGTTTCATGAGGAATCTTTGTGCTAAAGTGTTTCTTGGATAATTGATATTGTAATTTTTAACACCCCTTTTTATACTATAAGTTGTAGGTTCAACATATTAATAGTTGTTTTGATTATCCTTAATATCTAATCCTAGATAACATGGAAACCCTAACTCCACAACCCTAACTCTTAAAATATGGCGCCAGTTGTTTAAAATTTAAATTTCAAATTCCCTCCTATCCCTCCTGCATTAACAACCAGCGCCTGATTGTATTGTAAATGACAAATAGTTATTGTCACCTGTTTCCAAAACGCGGCAAAGGCTACCATGTGAGATGTGAAAATATTGTTGCATATCTATACATTGGAAAACGTATTCCATAGCCCACATATCAATAACCATGGCTCTGCACCACATCTATCCTCCTTCACCCATAATCCCAACAATTCCATTCCATTTTCTTCTCATCTAATCAGGTCAATTTTCTTTGAATTTTAGCTTTAGCAATTGGAAAACTTTCAGCCATCATCCACCTTCTACTTCTAGTCGCGAAATGATTTTGAAGTGTACCAGCTATTAATTCTGCAACTTCATCGAAGATCGACGCCAGAACTGTGAAATTGAGTGTCAGAGTGATCAGAGATAAAAGAGAAGAGAATCTCGCTTCAAATGAAATTAAGGTAATGATTGACTAATGCTTCCTTATATTTTGCTTTCTATAAATACATAGATGAATAAGTTTGGAAAAGTTCAAGGGAATGTGAAGTTTCGGCAACGATGATGACGTCTTCAACATCCTTAAGTAGTTGTTTTTTCTCAACATTTATTTCAAGGCTTAAGGCTTAAAATTATTGTGATACACAGATCATTTCAGTTTGCTTTTCTTAGAATAACACATTTTTCCTTAATGTTTGTTTGTATGCTACAAATATCAAACTCTCATTGTTTTATGTGTATACCTTCACTAGCAGCTAGCTTGAAGTATTTGCTAACGGTGATAGAGAAACTTTAGTAGCAGTGATTATGAGATTTATGTATTAATCCACTTCCTTCAGCTGATAATGATGTATACACCAAACTCATTTAAAAGGTAAAAAATATCTTTTGTTAATTTTTAAGAAATGTATGTGAGCATGTTTAAGAAATAACTTTTGTTAGTTTACTTACAGATGATGTGATTCCTGGTGAGCATGTGAAGTGTTATGTGTATCAGGTGATAGTGATACAACATTATTAACATAAAACAATCTCCATAAATATACTCTATTATCCAATGAAAAACAATTTTGGTTTGTGTTTTTCTTATGACTTATTTCTCTATTTCCATTTTTAAGTCAGAATTAGTTTGCAGAAATGTTCAGTGTTGTTTTCTTCTGTAAGTTGCTATTGAACATTGAATATATTATTTTCATCTAATTTGTTCTTTGCCTAGAATAATTATCCATACTAAATATGTGTTAGGTATACTAGAAAAATATACAATATTTGATATTATGACATGATTTTTTGCAATTGGTACCATTATTTGTTTTTCAGAATCACCTGTAAGATGTTTTGGGTTGATTTAATGAGGGCTTTCACACATGTGTGGCAGATTTCATTAGAATTGCCTAGCTATGTGTAAGGATCTCACATGACGTCCTCAATTCCATTTGCCTCTAGAAATTGACGTGGTAAACATTTTTAGCTAATATAGCATAATTCTTTAAGACAATTTTCAGAGTGTAGTTTAATGATTTTCAAGATCTTCACTTGACAAACAAAGAAAGGAAGTCGGGTTTCATAATTTTGATTATTTTTTCTCTTTTTGTGACAAGTCCTTATCTTTATTTACCACCTTAGGATATGGACTAAACATTTCTCAAGGGACTTGATCATTGTGTATTTGGTGATTCTAATTTGACATAAAATAATGTGTTTTGCTAATAATCCTTTTTTTTTTTTTGCAAAGCTACACAGCAATGAAGGAATGGCTTCAAGAGAACTTTTCAAAAACATTAGGTAAAAAGTAGGTTTTAAATCACAAGAGTATATATTAGGTATTATTGTTGTTGTTTAATCTGATTATGGGATTTGCAGGGACTGTCTAAAAAAAGTGCATTGATGAAATTTTTTAAGTGGGTGCCACTTTGTGAACACTTTATTTAATTTGATCTATAATAATGAAGATATCTAATTGTTTCATGTTGTATTACAAGGTTCTACAAAGCTTTGCTGCATATGTGATTTTGATGGAAGGAAGTGGGCATCTTGGTTATAGGTAAATTATTGTTTCATTGGTTGTTTTCATATTTCAGTTCAATTTTGTTTCGGTTTATTTATCTTATTTTTAAGTTTTTTTTGTGTGTTGAATTGCCACTTTTAGAATATTAATACTTTTATATCAACTGTCAAGCAAGTGGTGGATATGTAAGGTTCAATATAGCACACCCTAAATGTAGTTGACCTCTAACTTACACTATATATCTCCATTTTGCTAAAGTTGCTATACTGAATAAATAATGCACTGTAGAACAAATAATGTTCTTGCATTATCTTGCCAAAAATATACTTTCTGTTAGGAGTGTAGCATTGACAATTACCATTTTACGATGATTTAAGACCCAAGATGTTCATGGAGCCATGAAAAAAGGATTACGATGATCTAAAAGTGCACGATTGGAGTCGTCCTGATATGCCTGTTCATAACTGATTTCTCATGATGATTTTTTGTATATGATGGGTTCAAGTGTTTAGTAATGGATTTCCATGTATTCGATTTTGGTATTTGTTTGGAGACTGTTGTGTTGATACTTGATCACAAATCTAATTTTTGGCTTGACAGCCCCTGTGTCAGACTTCTTAGGATTAAATAAATTACGGCCACACGTTTTCTTGAACAATTGATGTAAATCTTTGAAGTTTCATACAAAGCATAAATTTCCATCTATTTGTGGTCCGATATCTTAACTGCTCAAAACTAATACATGTTTCTTTTTATGGATACAAAATATCTATTTTAAGAGATACATGTTACATATGTTACTTCTTTTTCTAATTTACGGTCGTGTATTTCCGTCATAGCAAGAATCCCCGTATTAGTAGCTTTCATATGTGTCGTAGATAATTGGGTTTTTTTTGCGTAAGTTAATGACTAATTTTGGATAGTAGATGCAAGTTCAACCTAAAGTTGCGTGTGTCAAAGTACCTTTTTTTTTTTACAAAATATGTAGTGTTTGGTTGTTTAAGTTCAAATTGGCTATTTTAGAATTAACATTTGAAGGCTTTTTAATAAATTTATTAACTACTATAAATTATTTCTATCTTTCAAATTTTTGCGAAGTTCTTACATTAACTACAAACATTAAAGTTATATTGAAAGTTCTAATCTTGAAGTTGAAGAAAGAAAGGCTTTTTCTAAATGGATTTCGAGAATTTGTGATATTATATGTTAACAACAAATTAAATAATTGATTTAAAAAAAATTGAGTCTAATTGTGAACATTATATTTGATTGTCATGTTGCGAACATAATGTAAATGTCATATGATATAGTTTAATATGTTAATAACAACTTAAATATCAATTGTTAAAAAATATTAAGAGTCTTCAACTCTAATAGACCAGAGCAATAGCACGGGGTCAATAGTCTAGTATATATATATATGAAAAAGGTATGTTGGTCTCATTCTTGAAGTGTTTGTGTTATGTATGTCTAGACAAAACAGGATTAAAATAATTGGAGAAGAGAAAAACTAATTTTAGTTAAATGACATGAATAACCATTTTATAGTTTCGAGAGATTTTTACTCTTTGCTTGAGATTACCATGTTTTCAATAAAAGATATATGTTTTACAGCAACAATCTTAGTTACAATACTCTGCCTATCAATTTTCTTCTATCCTTTTTTCATAAATTTTCTGTTACTTCAATTGTCAAGCCAATTTTATTCATGTTCTTGACATCTTCATATAACAAATCATAATGGTCAAATTAAAAAGATATGTGAGAACAACAATCATACCTTTCAAAGACTAAGAACTTTCCATGAAACATATGTGGCCAACCAACCAAAATTCTGCCTCCATTATATTGGAAAGTTCTTGGTGTGAATCTAAACTTTAATAATTGATACTTAATTAGTTTCAACAACACCTTGATGTCATTAACATCATAGATCGTGGAAAATGTGAGGGAGGATGAGATTGTGTACAGGTCAATGCCAACTCCATATGTTGGTTCCATACAGATTGCAGGAAGCAATGGCTTTGTTCACGGCATGGAGTTCATGTCTCATGCATACCTTCTCAATAGGTACTCAGAGATTGATATACAAGTCGAGTATTCCAGTTTCAACCAAGATCCCCCTCTCCCTGTATAGCTCAAGGTTTACAAATTAGAGTGATGTTTTATTTTATCAGAAATCAAAGTTATTCGACTGTGGACGGCTGGATTGCACGAATAACTTTGATTTCTGATAAAATATTAGAACTTTTGTTTGTGTTAATGTGACAATCCTATGTATGTGAACTGATTCCTGTCAATATTAGAGATTTTCACAAACACAAGTTCTATCAACAAAGAAACAGTTATGTCGGCTGTGGACGGCCAACCATGGCAGAAGGCCAAAAATCGTCCATTTAAATTACTCTTTCCGTCATAAAACACCACGTCGTTTCCATCTAGCTTTTTGACATCATTGCAAAGAAGGAGGTTACGATTTTTTCCATATCATGACTTCAACAAACAACGATCCTCATGGTTGCATTATGTCACATAGAAACATTTTTAATGAAACGAAGTGGCAAGACACATTGAAGTAGCATGCATATTTCTAATAATGTATAACAGTGTAATATAACAGTGAAAGTATATCTCGAAGCATGTGAAAAGATGAAATTTCGTACTTAATTATATATTTTCATGGTAATTGAATTACATATAAATGTAAAATACAAGATGCCAAATAAGATCAAATACTATAGTCTATAAGGCCCTATAGTTCTATAAGGTCTAATTGCAAAGATAGAATAGAATATAAGCTAAAGTAGATGTTAGCTCTGCGTCGTACATTGAGTAAATGATGATATGATTGTGTTGTGTTTATGCATATGTTATATCAGTCACTCATCCCTTCTTAAGCAGATGTTTAGCGTAGAATATGATTATTAGTTGTCTTTAGACTGGTTTTGTTATTTATTTTCTGCGACTTGGTATCTATCTATTTTCTATATCTAAAATAAACTTGATGATGTGGCATCTCTAGAATAACATCTTTGTAAACTAAATTTGGGTTTATGTTAAGCTAGAATTATGATGATGTGGCACCTCTAGGACTAAGAAAGTTTCACACTTTCACTTACAATCTTATGACCACTAATATATAGAATTATGATGATAAAAATAAAATTAAATTAAATGAGAGTTAAATAAGCAAATGTAACCACTAATATATATCATCCAAGGCACATGGAAAGCTTTACATAAAGACAAGACAAGAAATGTAAGGCTAACAGTCAAGCACATATTTGTTGTCTAAAAGGTGTTTTTTATTCTTTTTTGTAGATAGTCCAAAAGCTGTTTTAACGGTCTATATATATGCTCTAACTTAAATTTAGAAAAGATGTTTTTTTAATACAATATTTGGTATGCCATATTAAATCCCATATATATATATATATATATATATATAAACGAATGCATTAATCAATATAGTTTATTAAAAACGATTATGAAAAGTATATTGACAAAAATATGAAAAATCAGTCTAATAAAGCTATATATATATACTTGATTGTCTGCACTTATCTCCATGATTTCTCCTTTTGGTTCTTCATTTTTCTTTCTTTGTTTTTATTTGTGTGCTTGAATTTACATTTTCATTCTATAAGTTGGTTGATATATTCCCTAAAAAAAGGAATAATAGGTGAGTTAAACACAAATTTAAACAATTCTCTTATTTTAGTTTTTTTATATGAGTTAATCAAATCCTTTTCTTTTTGTATTCTTTGCACTAATCAAATTGTATATAGACGGCAACATGAAAAGACTTGGCAAAACATAAAAGTCAGTCCTAATATTAATAAGTTTCATTCATCATATGAAAATGAACGTTTTATTTTTTTAACAAAATTTTGTCACATGCTATACATACATGTTTGTCTTCCTCTATCTCCATGACTTTTGCTTTTCTGCTTTGCTAGGTGAGTTAGTTCTCCTTTTTTTTTTCATTCCTTTCCTTTTATTTTTGTGTGCTTGGGTTTATATTTTCAAAAGATAAATTGATGATATATTCCCTAAAAAAGGTTGATACATGGAATATGTATAATGTGGAAGAACATAGAGAGACCATTATTTTCTTAGCCTGGTGCAATTTTTCTCTATTTTGTCTTCAGGTCTCAAGTATAACAATTAAAAGAAAACTACATGATTACTAATGACGTCAGTTGTTTTTTATGTGGGCGAAACTTCTCTAAACTATATATCATATGTTTTCTTAAAATACATTTTTGTATACCTATTAAGAAAAGTGGATTTCTTCTTTTTCACAACTATTTGTTGATGTCCTTTTTGATTGTTGAATAATATTATCTTTTTCTCATGCCTTATATAATTGAAATTCATTATACAAAAGTTTGACCTTCTTTTTGGGATTTAAGCGATATTTTTAGAATTGATTTATTCATGCCTTTGAAAGGTGTTATAGGAGATCATAGTCTTTCATTTATGTTAACACATTCTACTTGTTCCATTACTCATGATTTTACAAGACTCTAATAATTGTATACATATTTTTTAGGTCATTGAAGTTCGTTTGTAATTGTTGGATTACTCTCATGATCTTACAAGCTTTTAGTCTTATTTTTTTCCAAGCTGTTGGGTGGTTGTCATATCGTACTTTATAATTTTATTATGAATAAATCAAACTCATTTTAAATACTAGGAAATGGACTAAAGGTTCATTTGTTTAAAATAGGGGGTCCACGCCACGCCTACTTTATATTATTGCTCTAAGGTAGTACAAACTTTATTCCAATCTAGAAGGAGGAAAATAAAGACAAAAAGTAATAAGATTGTCTCATGAGAATGGTCATACGATCATGTTGTTAAAATAAGTTGCGAAGCCTCGGAAGAAGTTGGTTAAAAGGGTAGAAACCAATATGTTGATGGAAAAAGTTGTTATAAAATAGTATCAATGAAAACGAACATATTTTACTATCATGTTGCTAAAATAAGTTTCGAAGTCTTGGAAGAAGTTTGTTAAATGGGTAGAAACCAATATGTTGATAGAGAAAGTTGTTAGAAAATAGTGCTAATGAGTATGGACATGTATATCTTCGTGAGAATTGTTATTTTGATACTGCATTTTTAACGTGTTGATGCCCTGTTATTAAGACTTAGTGGTTTGAGAGCTTGATTTAGTTGTGAGAATATTTTGTGTAAAATTCTGAATTCGAACCTTGAGTCATTCTTAGACTTAAATCTGGCCTATGTGTCACCTCTAAAAAACCTCATCTTTATAAACTAAAAAGACAAAAAAAAATTGGGTTACACTAAAGGTTTTTTTTTTTGGAACAAATAAAAGAAGATTGCATATGTCTGAAGAAAAAGAAGAAGAAAAAAATGTGTTTCTATATTTAGGTATCACATATCCCTCATTTTTTACATAGAAAAAAAAAGTTATATATATATCACCCTCCAAAGAAGAAGTTCATCCTTTGATATTGCGAGTGAGTCAATTTATTACCAACTCAGTCAACCTTCATTGACACATATCATTTCTTTTATCTCAATATATATGTCCCTTTTGCAATATTCATCCGCCTCAAATGATTTGTCCCTTTAGAATACTATGCAGAAACTATCATGAATAAATTAAAAGGTAAAAATTATTATCTAATATATATATTTAATTTTTTAAGATTAATTTTCAATTTTTGTCTCTTAAATTATTTTCAAATTTCACGATAGTCTCTTGAATATTTTGTTTTTATTTTATCTCTTAATTTATAAATGTTAAACACTTTTCTATAAATGTTGGCAACTTTAATTCTATTACGTGCAGATGTTACACGCTTATTAATTATATGTATTTGTCTCTCTAATTATATTAAAAAAATAATTTGTCTTTGCAATTTATAATTATTCCGAGTGTTCAAATATGCAAATTTATTAACCATCAACTAAAGTGTGTTAATCACATATTTATAGTGCATTAATCATATAGTTTGTTGCGAATTTTGTGTTCAATATTTTTTCTACTTTTACCATTTAAATCAATTGGTAAACACATTACACACTTATATAAATATATATAATAATTTATTAACTAAAATTTTCTTAGCACGAATTATTATCAAACCCGTGCGTTGCACCGGTTTCCACCTAGTTTATTATGATTTTGAATGTAAAATTTAGCAAAACAAGAATTACAAACTATTAAGTTTATTAATTTTTTACATATTTAACAGATATTCACATTCATAGTGCCTAACATTTAATCCTGATATGCAACTATGGCAGCAGATCAATCAGCAAAAGGGAATGAAGGCCTTTGCTCTCAATTCTGTTCAAGTTGAAAGATAAAATGCAGAATGCTCATCATGCTGCTGCCTGCTAGTATTAGTCAAAGTCTTTCTGACTTCTGAGCATTTCTTGTTTATTTATTGGTTAGAATGTGTTAGCTACCAACAAAGGTGGGTAGGGATCTTCTGAGCATTTCTTTAATATATCAAATTCATATAACATTGAAGCATACTGTTAATTAATTATTAAAAGCCAAATGTCATTGAAATTTGACAGAGTTCTACTCTTTCTCGGCTTTTAAATCCACAGAAGAAAATCAGTTCATTTTAGTTCTCTAATTGGTTTATGCATTAGGAAGATTGGGAAAATCATAGAATATAAGAGGAATCATGTTTATTATTTGCTGTTGTGACAAATTCTTTGTGCATGTTAGTATTTTTTTTCTCTATCTTCCAGCAACTAAGGTGTCTATGCTAAGTACTGAACTTATAAATACTGATGCAGGTGCTGAACCAGGATGATATAAATTATGCAATCCCAGAAAATCAAGATTACAAAAATAAGGGTAAAAATGAAATTTTGATATAAATCAGGCCAACTAGATATAAAATACTTGTTTGGAAGCACATATAAATTGCAATGTTATCTGCTAATTAGAAATTCAGAAAAGACCTGGTTTACCTGCATCACTTCACTGTTGTCCTTTATTTTGATTCACTTTCATCCATTAAAACCAGGCCTATTCATGTACTTGGATCACATATTCAATAAAAACAAATTGAGACCTTTTGTAAAATTAAATTTTGTACTGATCAGATGAAAAGAAGCCAAAACAGAAAGGCAAAGGAAGAAAAGGGGTCATATAAATATGAATTAATAAGCTAAGTTGCTTAAAATACAATGAATCAATCTTGGAATATGGGGTAAACAAAACACATTGGCATTCTGAACCCATATATATATATTTACTAAAAAATTATGCTAGAATTCTTAACTTA
The DNA here is from genome assembly GCA_018208015.1 of Medicago ruthenica. NCBI lineage: Eukaryota > Viridiplantae > Streptophyta > Magnoliopsida > Fabales > Fabaceae > Medicago > Medicago ruthenica. The sequence continues at coordinate 2,935,119 of CM031375.1, read as the reverse complement.
AAACATATAATTAATTATTGATTAAGAACACAACAGTGTCAATACACTATCTAATTACTGCTATGGATTAACCAAGAAATAAAAAGTTCATGGCTTAGAGAAGTGACAATATTGTCTATCTAAATGCTACGAAATTTTTTGTGAAGTAATAATAGATATGTAGTTGGAACTTGTCTTCTTATATTCATATAACTACTAATTAAAGAGGAAACAACCTGCAATTTTTTATTTTATTTTGAAGAAGCAACCTGCAATTTTATTCAGCACAGTACATTCGAAATACAAACTTACAACCCAAAATCAAACTAGCATAATCAAATAAGAGTGACAAGATTGTCACACTCATATCAAGCTTATTTTAAAGAGAAAGTAAAGACTATGACATTTGCACCATCTGATTCTGATTCATGGTTGTACCATGGTTCCTTCTCATTCTTGTCCTTCTTTTCACTCTTCTCTTAGGCTGACCACCAAATATCATCACAAGCCATCTAGGCTTTCCAACCAAAAACATGTAATATCCAATGCCTATTCCAATCACAAATCCACATTCATATCCAATTGCCACTGGTTTCCATCCAAATCCAAATTTATTTTCACTCCAAGAGCTGTTGGGTGAAGGTTGAGAATGTTGTTCAGGTCCACAATTCTTTGACAAGGGAAATCCACATAACCCCAAGTTTCCTTCATAGGAATCATTTGTAAATGTATTGAACTGCTTTCCTTGAGGTATTTCTCCCACAAGATGGTTATGAGAAAGATCCAAGACTTCAAGGCCGTTCAAATTGGTTAATTCTGCAGGAATCACACCGGTTAACATATTTGACGAGAGATCCAATGATTCCAAGTTTGACAAGTTTCCATGGATTGGCGAATAGGACCGGTGAGTCTGTTATGGGAAAGGTTAAGCCCTATGAGTGCATGAAGCTCTCCGATAGCATTTGGAATCTCTCCTTCAAATTTGTTTCTTGACATATCAATACTTACAAACTTTTTTGGAATTTTAACCAGTGTCATTTTGGTTCCTTTTGTTGTCACAGTCACAGAATCTGGGTATCCCTCGTCGGAATTATACATAGTATAGGACGTGTACAGGTATTGGAAATTGCTATCCCCAACCACTTGAGTAACATTCTTCATGGCTTCAAAAAAATTTAAATAGGCCTTTGATAGAAAACCACTAAAATTGTTTCCAGAGATATAAAAAATGATTAAGCATGGAAATATATGCTTGATCTTTAAATTGACAATGGGGCCATGCAACTTGTTGTGTCGCAAAACCAATACTTCCAAATATTGCATTGTTTGAAGCCAATCCGGAAAGTTGTCTTTTATTTTATTGCTTCTAAGGTTTAGAAACTCCAAGTTTTTACAGCGAGACAAGGATTTTGGAAGATGGCCTTCTAACTGGTTGCCATAGAGGTTCAGAGAGACAATATCACCGTCCTTTAAAAAGCTACTTGGCAAAGTGCCATGAAATTTGTTCATTTGTAGATTCAAAACTCTAAGGGATGTTGATTCAGCAAGACATTGTGTAATGATACCAGTCAAATTGGTGTATCCCAAGTTGAGAAATTTAAGTGAACTCATATTGCAAACTGCCACAGGATTTCACCATGCAGTAAATTATCACTAAGATCAAGGGATGACAAATAACCATTGGATCTATTGATGTTAATCCATTGATCTATTGACGTGAACAAGTTTTGAGAGAGGTTCAAAAATAGCAATGAATTATTTTCAAGTAAGCAGTTGGGTATTCTTCCATTAAGTTTATTATTGGAAAGATCAAGATCACCCAAATTCGAGAAAATAGGTCAAGTGGCCTATCGGTTAGCCCTTCCACCAGATCTCTCGGGTGTTCACCCAGTTTTTCATGTATCAATGCTTCGGAAGTAAGTCCATGATCCTTCTCATATTATTCAGCATCAAACAGTGCACCTTGATGAAAATTTTAGTTATACAGAACAACCACAGTAAATAGACGCGTGAAACGATTACGCTCCAAAGATGTTGCTTCGGTAAAAGTGGTTTGGCAAGGACCGAGTGGTGAAGAGATGACTTGGGAGACAGAATCGATTATGCGTGAAAAATATCCTCACTTATTTGAATCTCAAGGTTAGTGCGGCCATAATAATTCGAGAACGAATTATTTTTAAGGGGGGAAGAATGAAATGAATGGTATTTTTTTAAAAAAAAAATTATATATATTATATATAGTTAGAGGCTAAAAAAATAATGATAAATAAAAAAAAAGAAGGTGCAGAATTTGTTTTATTAGGGCCCGTAATCTCTACCCCTCATTTTTTTTTACCATCACAAAAACCCCCAACTTCTCTTCTCTGTACCGTAACCCTTTCATTCATTTTCACCAAAACACACCTTCACCCCATTTCTTATTCTTCTACCTCACCATTCCTGATTCATATACCTTGTTTAAATTTTCATCAAATTGGCTACAATCTATTATGAATATAAGCTTAATGAAGGTATAAGGGTGAGAAGTGAAATTACCCATTCATGGCGGGTTTTCTTTTTGGTGTTCCTTAAGGTAAAGTTTTATGATTTATGGAATTTAGAGATGATATATAACTTGGATGAATAGTAGAAACTAGTATAGCTAGTTTAATTTGATTTTCATTGATCCCTTCAAACCCTAAGTGTAGAAAATTGGGGGTGTCGCGGTGATTTTCGGATATCAAGCTATTGGTTAGCGTTGACTCACAAAATTAAGTTCACCACCGAGCTTTTATTTTTTCCAAGGAAAAGGGGAAAAGTTCATATAAACCCTAAATTTTTAGAGATCAAGGTCCGGGGTTGGTTACGCAAAGGGAAGGTATTAGCACCCTAAACGTCTATAGTATTCTATAGGAACCTCTTGTTTTTAATTATCTTTATGCTAAATTAATTATTTGTTTGTAATAAAGGCCTAAGTGAAAAAAGACCGAAATGATGAATTAAAAAGAAAAAAAAATGTTTTTTTGTTATTTTTATTGATTTGGAAAGACAAAGTCTTTTGCCTACGTACCCGAGCGGGATCAAAATCATGTAGTTCGGGTAAAAAGCCGAGTGATTTGTTTGATTGATTTTAAAGTTTGAAAAATATTGTTAAAGATAAGATGAGCCAAAGTGGCAAAAGAGTGAAGTTGATTGATTTTAATTGTACAAAATAACGTCTAATATGATCAAAATTGATTAAAGTTTGATTAAAAAAGTCGCTTAGTTTGAATTCCAAGGTTTGCTAATGAAATATATTTTTTAATGGAATTTTAAATATTTTGAATGTTTTTGATTTTTATGATTTTTTACTTGGAGTTAAAAAAGGTTAAGTGTGATAAAATAAACTAAACGCAAGGGATTTCATAATGATGTTGGATCGAAATGAAAGTCCCCTTTTCCTTGGATTATGAACTAAACTATTCGGCATGAAAATGAATGCAATGCATTTTCTCATTTATATTTTACATTTATCCTAAAATACATTCTAATGTCGTAAATAAATAAATAAAATGACGAATGAAAATAAAATGCATGAGATGATGCTAAATATGAGTAAATAAGATACTAAGAAGTAAAAGAACAATAAAAAATAAATAATAAAAATGCAAAGAAAAATAAAAGAAATAAACAGGGAGGCGTAAAAAAAAATAAAATGGGGGTGCAGGAAGTAAGAAAAAGGTCAGATAGGAAGTAAACAGGCCCAAATATGTTGGGCCAGCAGGGTTAGATCTGGACCGTCTGATTAAAATCAGAGGGCCCTGATTTGATCACAAGGGGAAACACCCACGACCGTCTGATTTAAATCAGAGGGCCTGAGAGGCGAGGGTGCATGCTAAGGCATGCACCCACGCGCACCAAATCAGGGAGGGGTATAAATACCCCATCCCTTCATAAAATTTTCATTCTTCCTTTTTCTTTCTCTCTCTAATCCTCTTTCTAAGAAACTGCCCCCTCTCTCTTCTCTCTTCTCTCTCAAATTCCGGTGGCCGGAAAATTTTCCGACGCGGTGGCCGACCGGCCTAGACGGCGGCGCCACCGTGCCGGAGTTTTAAAACTTCGCCGTTTTCAAAAAAAAAAAGTTTTTCTGTTGTGGTTGTGGGGTGGGGAGGCCGGTTCTGTTGTGGTTGTGGGGTGGGGAGGCCGGTTCTGTTGTGGTGGTAGTGAGGAGGGGGTTCGGTTTTTTTTTTGTGGTGGTAGTGAGGAAATTTGGTTTTCTTTTGGTGGTTAGGAGGAGGTTTGGTTCGGTTTTGGTGGTTAGGAGGAGATTTGGTTCAGTTTTGGTGGTTAGGAGGAGGTTTGGTTCTGTTTTTTTTTTGTGGTGGTTTATTGGTGATAAAAAAAATGAAAGAGACTTTTGTGGAGAATTGATAAGGTTATGTTTGCTGTATTTTTGTGATTTTTTCTGATGAAATCCTACTCCCCTTTTTTGCCTTTGATTTTCGTCTATATTATAAAGACATTGTTGGAATTGAATGCTGGATTTTTTTGGCAAAAGTTTGGTTAACATTTATGGAGGAAGTGACACTGTGATCTTGGTGAAGATTTGGGGTTGATTTTTGAAGATTTGGGGCTGATTTTTGACAGAGGATAATGAAAGAAAAACATGAAAAAGGGGGCGCCCCCCGCAGTGATGTTGACCATTTGATTAAAAAAATAATAACAACAATAAAAAAGGAAAGTAAATAAATAGTAATAATGATAATAAAAGAAAAATAAATAAATAGTAATAATGATAATAAAAGGAAAGAATAATAATAATAAAAAAAATAAAATAAAAATGAGAACAGAAGTAAATATAATAAAATAAAATAAAAAGATAATAAGGTGGTCCTAAAACGGAACAAAAATGAGGTATTTTAAAATACCTCTACCGAAATTTTTCTCGAAAAGACAAAAAGTTTCGGGCCAAAAGACATAAAAAAAATGGAATCTTAGGTCAAAAATTGGGGTATGACAGGGTTTTTGCTAAATTTGTTATTTATTGTTAGTTTAGCCTCAAATAAGTTTTCTCAAGAGTTATAATGATTGCATAATGTTCAGATTCGGTGGAAATCGCTCCGGTGACCGTTCCGGAAGGCATTGCTAGGAACGGACTTGAATCTTTATAATTGTGAGTAGCTAAATTACCTTCTGGCATGTTTTTCTAAGTTACAAATTTGTTTTATGGGAGAAACAAATAAATTTTAAAAAAAAAAAAAAGAAATCTCATTTTCCTTCAAAAAATAAGATTTCATTACATTGTTCATTTCCAATAACAAGAACGTGATTTTGATGATTATGAAATTTGAAGAGAATTGGTAGTTGTTGCAAAAATTGAGGTGATAACGTGAATAAATGGTCATATGGTAACACTGTTATGAGGGTTTTAATCCTATGAATCAATTTTAGTGATATAAATTATTTTTTAAACTATGTTTTAATATTCTATTAAGAATTTTATATCTGTTTGCTGCAACGAAGAGATAATGCAGTCTATGAGTAACATGCTCATAGTAAATTATCGATAATCTCTGTTTGCTGCAACGAAGAGATAATACAGCCTATGAACTAAATTGTTCATAGTATACCGTTCGCCACAACGAAGAGATAATGTGGTATAGAGATAATTACTGTTCGCCACAACGAAGAGATAATATGGTCTAGAGATAATTACCGTTCGCCACAACGAAGAGATAATGTGGTCTATAAATAATTATTGTTCGCCACAACGAAGAGATAATGTGGTCTATGTGCACATAGTGAAACATAGAGTTAGTGATATGAAACTTTAAGTCAAGAAATGTGAAACACTTGCTTTCATGAAAATCTCAAAGTTTACAAAAGAGTTTTAACATAAAACCTATATCTAATTTATAAAGTTAGTTTTATTTCGTATAATCTTCTTATACTCTTTATATTTTGTGTTCGTGTGAATTATTGTTTCTCCTTCCCGTCTACTTGGTATTTTATGCTCTCACTGAGTCTATGTGACTCACCCCCCCTTCTTTCATTTTTTTTTCTTCAGATTCACAAGTTGTGGGATAGGTCTCTCCAGATAATTGCCAGACTTAGATTATTGTTTAAGGAATATTAGTTTGTGCGCCGGTTATGGCCGTAAATAGGGTCATGACAAAGTTGGTATCAGAGCCCGGTTAGTAGGTCCTATAGTTGCATTGTCTGGGATTTATTATAGAATTTTGTTTGTAATTTGTGTACCCGGGCACAACTTACAACCAAGAAGCTATGACAGTCCATTATCATACTGAAGTCATTTATTTAGGTCCTTGTAATCATGTCTCGTCTTTAAATTTATATTTTTGTCTCAGGTTGGGATGCCGCCTCGAAATAGGTCAACTAGAAGGGCAGCTCCTAATGCGGCACCCACTCAACCTCAACCAGGAGCCTCTAGAACTCGCAGGCATGGTCGGTGCCTTTTTCAAGTGAGATGTGGAGGGCCTGGTGTTATCCCTGAGGTTGAGGTCCCTAGAGCTAGACTCGGAAACCCCACGCTAGTTCAATTAGCAGCTGATGTGCAAAATGTTCAACAAGTAGTACAACAAATAACGAATAGATTTAGAGAACAAAGACAACCACAAGTTGAACAAAATCAAGTAGATTCTGAGCATAGTCAAGAAGTAGTGCAAGAAGAGCAACCTCTTGTTCACCCTAGAGTGACTGAAGTTTCTTTGACAAGTTTCATGAAGTTGAATCCTCCAATGTTTAGTGGTTCAGATGTTCAGGAGGATCCACAAGCCTTCCTAGATGAGGTGTCATGGTTATGCAAAGGTTTGGGTTGTTCTTCAGTTCGAATGGTGGAATTGGCTGCATTTCGCTTACGTGATGTAGCTAGAGGGTGGTATGAAACCATGATATTTGCTAGACCGGCGGGTTCACCTTCACTGGAATGGGATGAATTTGCTCAACGATTTTTGGCTCATTTTCTACCACAAAGTGTTCGGGACAGTAGAGCAAGAGAGTTTGAGACCCTGGTGCAACATGATCAGATGACAGTAATGGAGTACAACATACAATTTATGCGACTTTCTAGATATGCACCGCATTTGGCGGCCACAGAACAACTGCGAGTTCAAAAATTTGTAGATGGTTTGAAGAGTTGTTTGTTTATGGCTATTGCATGACATGGGGATATGACATATGAGCAAGCTTTGAATAGGGCTTTGACTATTGAGCGGGGTAATAGAGACAGAGGTGAGACTTCTCGTGATACACGCAAGAGGTCTCATTCTGAGGCATCTCGCAGTGTCCATAAAGGTCTTGTTGGTGAAGGTTCTAGGAATGATGTTAGTCAAGGACGTCGGGGTCAACAAGGATATCGACATCCACAAACTACTCAAGGTAGTCACACAGCTAGCTCAGCTCATAGTCGATGAACTACACAATATCAAGTGCCTTGTGTTATGACTCCAAATGCTTGTGCCACATGTGGAAAGTCTCACACGGGACCTTGTAGACTTTTGTCAACCAGGTGTTATCAATGTTGTCAGATGGGACACTATGCAAGGAATTGTTCTACGATATCCGGTCATCCTTCTTCTAGCAAAATGACACCATCGACAACTATAGAGAAACAACCTGGGGGGGGGGGGGGTTCTAGAATGCAAGGATCTAACAACGTTAATCGTGGTGGCAGAGGTCAAGGTCAGGTTGGTGGAGGACAAGCTTGTGTGTTTGCTTTGACTCGTCAAGATGCTCAGGTATCCAATGCTGTTGTGACGGGTATGCTTTCTATATGTTCTCAAGATGCATGTGTTTTGTTTGATCCTGGAGCTACACATTCCTTTGTATATCCCATTTTTGCTTCTTGTTTAGGGAGTGCTCCATCATTGTTAGGCGTGCCTCTGAACTTAATATGGTAGATTTTGATGTGATATTAGGCATGGATTGGTTGGCTTCTAGTCATTCCAAATTAGATTTCTACAATAAGGTAATAAAGTTTGAGATACCAGGGAAACCAACTTTCGTTTATCGGGGTAATCAAAATTTGTCATCATGTAACTTAATTTCAGCAATAGCAGCTCAAAGGTCGTTGAGAAAGGGTTGTTGTTCATATCTAGCAATGATAAGAGATGTAAATAGCACTCCTATGAAGCTTGAACATGTTCCCATAGTATGTGAATATCCTGATGTTTTTCCTGATGAATTACCTGGTTTACCACCTGATAGGGAGATAGAATTCAACATTAAATTGATCCCTGAAACTCAACCAATATCTATACCCCCATATCGGATGGCTCCAGCTGAACTTAAGGAGTTGAAAGAACAATTACAAGATCTTCTTGACAAAGGTTTTATTCGCCCTAGTTGCTCTCCTTGGGGTGCACCAGTGTTGTTTGTTAAGAAGAGAGATGGTTCGTTTCGATTGTGTATTGATTACCGACAATTAAATAAGGTGACAGTGAAAAATAAATACCATTTACCTCATATAGATGACTTATTTGATCAGCTCCAAGGATCTCAATGCTTCTCAAAGATTGATTTGCGATCAGGGTACCATCAATTGAAGATTAAGAGTGAAGATATTTCTAAAACAGCATTTCGCACTCGTTATGGCCACTATGAGTTTTTGGTTATGTCATTTGGACTCACCAATGATCCTGCTGCCTTCATGGATATGATGAATCGAGTCTTCAAGCCGTTCTTGGACCAATTTGTGGTGGTTTTCATTGATGATATCTTAGTGTATTCCAAGAGTAAATCGGAGCATGAGCAACACTTAAGGCTAACTTTGCGAACCTTACGAGAACATAAACTATATGCAAAGTTTTCTAAATGTGAGTGGTTAGACAGTGTGGCTTTCCTGGGTCATGTCATGTCTAAAGATGGCGTAAGTGTGGATCCACAAAAGGTGGAAGCAATTAAAAACTGGCCTAGACCTACATTTGTAACAAAGTGAAATTCTGGCCAGGCAAAGATACTTAACAGGTTCTGGTTCTGATTAAAAACTTAGCAGGTTCTGATCAGAACTTAGCACAATTATAAAAGCAAATAATCAGCAGGAATATAAAGTGCAGGAAAGCTAAAGAACACAAGGTTTGTTAACCCAGTTCGGAGTAAACACCTCCTACTCTGGGGGATACCAATCCAGGAAGGAAATCCACTATTGGATTTAATCCTTAAGACTCAGACACTGACTCCCAGTTCTTATCCCAAGCAATTAACCTCCACCTAGTAAGACTTCTACCCAACTCTGAGTAATAGAAACCACTATCTTCCTATTCAAGCAACTGCAACCCAGCTACTTGAACTACCCTTTGAACTTAACCCAGTTCTGAACACAAAAACTCCCCTGTTTTTGAATACACCTTCAAAGACAAAACTTCATTCGTACCTAAAGGCTTAGAATGAATTACAACTCAATAACAATCCTAAACCAACTCAAAACATATGAGTGGCGTACAAAAACAAAGCAAAAGCTTAAAAACAACTAAGACTCTATTTCTCTGAATAATACTCTTAAATTCGTAAGTTGAATAGCAGCAGCCCTCCTCCTTATATAGCCTTCAGTCTTGCAAAATAAAACTAATCTTCTGATTTGATTTGTTACTGAAATAAGATTGGTCCAATAATGTAACAAATAAAACTGTACTGAATCTTTTAAAGATTATAACAGGAAAATATGAATTTCATATCTTTGAACCAAATCTTCAATAAAATCTTCTCCAAATAAATCATCATTCTAGAAGCCATATGCGTGGATAAATCTTCAATAAATCTTGCAAAGATTCGCATAGAAAAACCTTGAAAATAACCAGCTTCTGATGAAGTCAACATAAGTCAACGCTGGCATCAGAACCTGAATTCAGCTTCTGAAGTGCTACAGTGCATTCAACTTCTGATGACATTTTCAGCTTCTGAATGGCTTCAAAACACAAAACTTCCAACTGAAGAAATGTTCTACATATGGAGATGCTTCTACTCAATATCTTGGTTTTGCCAAAACATGCAGCCAACACAACAGACTCAACAATCTCCCCCTTTGGCAAATTTTTGGCTAAAACCATCCAAGTTCTTCAATCTCCCATAAAATCTACTCAGCCATGAAGAACTCCACAATGATACATCATAGCAATTAGTTTAGGCAGCGGATTCAGCTATGTTAAACATGCAGCTTCAACTTCTGAACCTCTGATAGAGCTACTCCAAGGTATCAGAGCTACTGATCAACTCCTGATCATCACACATACTCCCCCTGCAACTCAGCATACATCAAACTCCCCCTTACTTCTGAATTTATGGTATCTGAGCATATCAGAGCCAACACTTCAGGAATATAACAAACTTGTACTCCCCCTGAGACACATATTCCCCCTTGATCATATCTGGTCATATCTTGCTTGGTATCAGAGCAAAACTAGTCACCTTCTGAATTAATGACACACAAATCAGAGCAATACATTTTCTAATTCTTAGTATCAGAGCCAACAAGGCCAACACATTGCATAAGATTTTCTCCCCCTTTTTAGCCATAAAATTCTGACAAATCATAGTCTTCAGATAGGGAAGGGAAACTGCACAAACATCTTCAACTACTGTCCCAGTTTGAACTTCAGACTTAGTATCAGAGACAGCATCACACTCAGCACTAACAAAGCTGGCAGGTACTCTACCTTCCTCACATCCAGTTTGCTTTAATTGCTAGAATTCTTCATATAAGCACACACCTAACTTGCTCCTTAAGTTTTCAAACTGCTTAGCATCCAAGGCCTTTGTGAATATGTCAGCAACTTGTTCTTCAGTAGCTACATGTTCCAGCTGAACAATCTTGTCTTCCACAAGGTTTCTGATAAAATGATGTCTGATGTCTATGTGTTTGGTTCTGCTGTGCTGAATTGGATTCTTAGAGATGTTGATGGCACTCAGATTGTCACAAAACAATGTCATGACACCTTGTTTCAAGTTGTACTCCTCCAGCATCTGTTTCATCCAAACCAGTTGTGAACAACTACTCCCAGCAGCAATGTACTCAGCTTCAGCAGTTGACAATGAAACACAGTTCTGTTTCTTGCTGAACCAAGAAACTAAATTACTTCCTAGAAAGAAACATCCTCCTGATGTGCTCTTTCTGTCATCAGCACTTCCAGCCCAGTCAGCATCACAATATCCTATCAGTTCAGAACTTGAACTGTGTGAGTACATGATTCCATAGTCACTTGTGCTATTAACATATTTCAGAATCCTCTTCACTTGTGTCAGATGACTCATCTTAGGATCAGCTTGATATCTTGCACATACTCCAACAGCATAAGTGATATCAGGTCTGCTTGCAGTTAAATATAATAAGCTCCCTATCATGCTTCTGTACTGACTTTGATCAACTGAAACTCCTTGTTCATCTTTGGTTAGCTTCAGATGAGTAGCAGCTGGTGTCTTCTTATGAGCAGCTGATTCCATTCCAAACTTCTTTACTATGTTCTTGGCATATTTACTCTGAGAGATGAAGATTGTATCTTCCATTTGCTTGACTTGTAAACCAAGAAAATAAGTCAGTTCACCAACTAGGCTCATTTCAAATTCTGATTGCATTTGTTGAACAAACAGTTTGACCATCTTCTGAGACATCCCTCCAAACACTATATCATCCACATAAATCTGAGCAATCATCAGACTCCCATTTTCATCTTTCACAAACAAACTCTTATCAGAACCTCCTTTTCTGTAACCTTGAGCCACAAGAAACTGAGTCAGTCTTTCATACCATGCCCTTGGTGCTTGCTTCAATCCATATAAAGCCTTCTTTAACTTGTACACATGTTCTGGAAACTTAGGATCCACAAAACCTTTAGGCTGTTCAACATATACCTCTTCTTGCAAATATCCATTCAGAAATGCACTCTTCACATCCATCTGGAATAATTTGAACTTGAGAATGCAGGATACACCCAACAATAGTCTTATGGATTCTAGTCTGGCCACAGGTGCAAAGGTTTCATCAAAATCAAGTCCCTCAACTTGAGTATAACCCTGAGCAACTAACCTTGCCTTGTTTCTGACTACAGTACCATTTTCATCTGTTTTATTCTTGAATATCCACTTAGTCCCAATCACATTCAGCCCTTCAGGTCTTGGAACAAGATCCCACACTTCACTCCTTTTGAATTGATTCAACTCATCTTGCATTGCTTCAATCCAAAATTCATCTGTTAGGGCTTCTTTCACATTTTTAGGCTCAACCTTTGACACAAAACATGAATCAGTAGCAGCAGCATCTGATCTCCTGGTTCTGACACCTTGATCTAAGCTTCCAATGATTAAGTCTTTAGGATGATCCTTCTGAACTCTAATTGATGGCCCTTTACCATTAGGAACTTGATCTGGTTGATCTTCTGCTTCTTCAGACTCTGAATGCTTTTCTGCTTCTGAAGTTTGTTCTTCTGAAGCTTCAGATTCTGGAACAACTTCAAGCTCACTTCTATTTTTCTCAGCAGTCAGATCATCAATTACCACATTAATGGACTCCATCACAACCTTGGTTCTGGAATTAAACACCCTGTAAGCTCTGCTGTTCACTGAATAACCCAGGAATATGCCCTCATCAGACTTAGGATCCAGTTTTCTTCTATTCTCTCTGTCAGTCAAGATATAGCATCTGCTCCCAAAAACATGGAAGTATTTGACTGTAGGCTTTCTCCCTTTCCACAATTCATACAGAGTTGATGTAGTACCCTTCTTCAAAGTGACTCTGTTGTGTATGTAACATGCAGTGTTCATTGCTTCAGCCCAGAACATATATGGCAACTTCTTAGCATGCAGCATAACCCTTGCACATTCTGCTAAAGTCCTGTTCTTCCTCTCAACTACACCATTTTGCTGAGGGGTGATAGGTGCAGAAAACTCATGCTTTATACCTTCAGAGGCACAAAATTCTGAGAAACTCTTGTTTTCAAATTCTTTGCCATGGTCACTTCTGATTCTGACTATGCCACAGTCTTTTTCTCTTTGTAATTGAATGCACAGGTCTTTAAATACTTCAAATGTATCAGACTTTTCTCTAACAAAGCTGATCCATGTGAATCTTGAGTAGTCATCTACCATTACAAATGCATACCTCTTCCCTCCAATACTTTCTACTTGCATAGGCCCCATTAAATCCATATGAACAAGTTCTAGTACTTTAGTAGTTACCTGGTGAACTAATCTGGGATGAGACTTTCTTGTTTGTTTCCCAATTTGACAATCACCACAAACATTGTCCTCATTGATCTTCAGATTTGGTACACCTCTGATAGCTTCAGTACTTAGGATTTTCTTCATGCCTTTCAGATGCAGATGACCCAACTTCTGGTGCCAGAGTTTGACTTCCTCTTCTGAGCTCATAAGACAAGAGGTCAGACTTCTTTCTTCTTCAGAAACCCACAAGTAACAATTGTCTTTGGATCTGCAGCCTCTCATCTGAATCTTATCTTCCTGATCAGTAACAATACACTCTAGTTTGTTAAAATTAACCTTCAAGTCCTGATCACAAAGTTGGCTAATACTGATCAGATTTGAAGTTAATCCTTCCACCAGTAGCACATCATTAAGTCTGGGCAACCCTTCTCTTATCAAATCTCCAATACCCAGAATCTGACCCTTTACACCATCTCCAAATGTCACATAACTTCTGGAGTATGATCTGATATTGCTCAGCAGCTTCTTCACACCAGTCATGTGCCTTGAACACCCACTATCAAAATACCAGTCTTCTTTTGAAGTGGCTCTCAGTGAAGTATGAGCAATAAGGCCTACATTCTGAACTTTGGGCTTCCACACCTTCTGAACATTGTGTCTAGGGGCAGCTGGTTGCACTCTTCTATACTGAAAATGCTCAGGATAGCCATAAAGTTTGAAGCAGAATGGTTTGATATGCCCTTTCTTTCCACAATGATGACAGACCCATGGATGATTCCTCCTCCTTCTGTTTCTGAAATATTTCTGGGACAGCTTCTGAGGTAGCATCTGACCATGCTTCTGACCTTGCATCTGAACATACTTCTGACCTTGCATCTGAGGTCTCTTCTGAGCTTGCATCTGGGATTGTTTCTGAGGTCTAATCTGAGATGCTCCAATCACAGGATTATCAGTTTTAGTGGCAGGAACAAACTCTTTAACAAGAATCTTCTGTTTGGAGTTCTGAGTCTGATCATCAAAGCCTAATCCAGTTTTTCCTTGTTGCTGAGCACCCAAGATTTCATCCAACACATTAGTAGCAGTATTCATCATTCTAACCTGCTTTTTCATATGTTCAAGTTGGGAATTTAACTGGTTCACTTCTTCTTTCAAATTTGAATTCTGCACAAGAAGTTCTCCCTTTTCAGCCTCCAGTTGAAAAATAGTCTCCTTCTGATCCAGCACTTGTTTGCAAACCTCAGCACTTCTGGTATACAGCTTCCTGTAGTTGTCAGCTAGTTCATCATATGAAGTTTTAACAGCTTCAGACACAGATGAACCTTCAGACTCTGAGTCAGACTCTGAAAAAATCTCAGACTCTAAAGCAGGTTCCTTCTTCAAGATAGCTCCTGACCTCACAACCAGACCAGTATCACACATGTCAGATTCACTAACATCATCATCTTCAGAACCATCATCAGACCATGCAACAGCTAGGCTCTTCTTCTGTTTCTTAAGGAAAGTAGGACATTCAGATTTGATGTGTCCATAACCCTCACACTCATAGCACTGCACACCTTTGGCTTGGTTACTTTTCTCCTCAGACTTGGTCTTCTTCTCATCAGTTTGTTGCTTTTTGTTATTGAATCTGAAGTTCTGACCTTTGGCTTTGGCTTTTCTGTTAACATTCTTCAGAATCTTGTTGAATTGTTTTCCCAGCAACACAAGAGCTTCTGATAAGTCATTATCCTCCTCATCAGACTCATGTTGATCATCAGCTCCTGAATTAACTGCAAATGCTATTCCTTTCCCTTTCTTATCAGGCTGTTTGCAGAATGCAGTCTCAAAATTAAGCAAGGACCCAATCAGCTCCTCAAGCTTCATAGTAGTGATATCATGAGCCTCTTCAATTGCTGTCACCTTCATGTCAAATCTTCTGGGCAGGGACCTGAGGATTTTTCTCACTAGCTTCTCATCTGACATCTTCTCCCCAAGTGAATCAAAGGAATTTGCCATGTCAAGCACATTCATATAGAAATCCTGGATATTTTCATCCTCCTTCATCTTCAGGTTCTCAAATTTGGTGGTCAGCAGCTGCAATCTGGACATCTTCACTTTAGAGGTTCCTTCATGAGTTGTCTTCAGAATTTCCCAAGCATCCTTAGCCACAGTACATTGTTTGATGAGTCTGAACATGTTCTGATCAACACCATTAAAGATAGCATTCAAAGCTTTTGAATTTCCCAGTGACAGATCATCTTCAGCTTTGGTCCATTCCTCCTCAGGCTTCAAAATCTCAGTCTTATTACCATCTTTGTCTGTATACACAGGATGATCCCAGCCTTTAATCACAGCTTTCCAAGTCCTGCTGTCAATAGACTTTAGAAAGGCACACATCCTTGACTTCCAATACTCATAGTTTGTGCCATCTAGTAGGGGTGGTCTATTGACATATCCTCCTTCTCTATCCATGCTTGCCAGATATTAACTCCTCTGGATCTCACCCAAAATACAGGCAGGGTGCCTGCTCTGATGCCAATTGAAATTCTGGCCAGGCAAAGATACTTAACAGGTTCTGGTTCTGATTAAAAACTTAGCAGGTTCTGATCAGAACTTAGCACAATTATAAAAGCAAATAATCAGCAGGAATATAAAGTGCAGGAAAGCTAAAGAACACAAGGTTTGTTAACCCAGTTCGGAGTAAACACCTCCTACTCTGGGGGATACCAATCCAGGAAGGAAATCCACTATTGGATTTAATCCTTAAGACTCAGACACTGACTCCCAGTTCTTATCCCAAGCAATTAACCTCCACCTAGTAAGACTTCTACCCAACTCTGAGTAATAGAAACCACTATCTTCCTATTCAAGCAACTGCAACCCAGCTACTTGAACTACCCTTTGAACTTAACCCAGTTCTGAACACAAAAACTCCCCTGTTTTTGAATACACCTTCAAAGACAAAACTTCATTCGTACCTAAAGGCTTAGAATGAATTACAACTCAATAACAATCCTAAACCAACTCAAAACATATGAGTGGCGTACAAAAACAAAGCAAAAGCTTAAAAACAACTAAGACTCTATTTCTCTGAATAATACTCTTAAATTCGTAAGTTGAATAGCAGCAGCCCTCCTCCTTATATAGCCTTCAGTCTTGCAAAATAAAACTAATCTTCTGATTTGCTTTGTTACTGAAATAAGATTGGTCCAATAATGTAACAAATAAAACTGTACTGAATCTTTTAAAGATTATAACAGGAAAATATGAATTTCATATCTTTGAACCAAATCTTCAATAAAATCTTCTCCAAATAAATCATCATTCTAGAAGCCATATGCGTGGATAAATCTTCAATAAATCTTGCAAAGATTCGCATAGAAAAACCTTGAAAATAACCAGCTTCTGATGAAGTCAACATAAGTCAACGCTGGCATCAGAACCTGAATTCAGCTTCTGAAGTGCTACAGTGCATTCAGCTTCTGATGACATTTTCAGCTTCTGAATGGCTTCAAAACACAAAACTTCCAACTGAAGAAATGTTCTACATATGGAGATGCTTCTACTCAATATCTTGGTTTTGCCAAAACATGCAGCCAACACAACAGACTCAACACAAAGATTCGTAGTTTCCTTGGTCTTGATGGATATTATCGTCGGTTCATCAAAGATTTTTCTAAGATTGCATCCCCTTTAACTCGATTGACACAAAAGCATGTTGCATTTCAATGGAATAATTTATGCGAACAAAGTTTCCAACAACTAAAGGATTGTTTGTCATCTGTCCCGGTGTTAGCTTTGCCCTCAAGTGGCGGTGGTTACGTAGTTTATTGCGATGCTTCTAGAGTTAGTCTTGGTTATGTGTTAATGCAACATGGGAAGGTAATTGCCTATGCTTCAAGACAACTTAAGAGACATGCACAAAATTATCCTACACATGACCTTGAAATGGCAGCAGTGATCTTTGCTCTTAAAATTTGGAGGCATTACTTATATGGTGAGACATGTGAAATTTACACTGATCATAAGAGCCTTGAGTATATTTTTGAACAGAAATATTTGAATTTGAGGCAGAGGCGGTGGATGGAGCTTTTGAAAGATTATGATTGTACAATTTTGTATCATCCTGGAAAGACAAATGTGGTTGCGGATGCCTTGAGTAGAAAATTTATGGGAAGCCTTGCACATATAACTGAAATCAGGAGACCAATAATGAAAGAATGTCAAAATCTTGTCGCTAGTGGAGTTAAATTTAAAACCACTGATATGTTGGAACAAAATGTGAACAACTCTCTTTTGAATAGAGGGAGACTGTTGGAACAATATGTATGAACAACTCTTTAAGGTTTTGATGATAACAAAGTGTTAAAAAGAAAATTGGTATTGCTAATGCTTTGTTCTAAGTTGTGCAGAACCATGTTCTTAATGATTGGTATTTGATATTGGTTATGTAAGAACAAGCTAAGAGCAAGAAGGAAAGCTTAGAAGCTATGTTGCAAAGTTTGAAGGAAAACTGAGTCTGAAGGGTGCTTCTGAAGGCTGAGTCTGAAGCCTGCGTCTGAAGGCAGCGTCTGAAGGCTGAGTCTGAGGGTCAACGAAAGTCAACGCTGAAGGCTGAGTCTGAAGGTCATCAAAAGTCAACGTCTGAAGGGAGCGTCTGATGAACAGTGTGTCTGATGAACAGTGCGTCTGATGAACAGTGCTTCTGAAGTGAGCGTCTGATGAACAGTGCGTCTGAAGTGAGCTTCTGAAGTACTGTTCCTGAAGAAGCTTCTGAAGTCTGACGTGGAAAGTTTCCTTCAGCATTTAATGCCTGCAGTGTCAGAACAACTCCAATGGAACAGTTGTCTCCCTGGCTCAAACATTCTCCAGCTTTTAAGGAAAGCAAATTCAAACTTGGCTGCGTGCTTTGTTTTCTGCTGGGTTTTAGCTCACAATTTCAGCCTGACCTAGCTCAAGATTTGCAACGGCTCTTTGTTTAAATCCTGGCAATCTTCAACAGCTATTTTCTGCTCTATAAAAGGAAGAAGATTTGAAGAAGAAAATTGCTAAGACTCTTGAAACAAAAGAACTGAACTTGTGCTCTATTTTGCTGTCAAAAATACGCAAGTTACCAAACCTCTTAGAAATTCTTACAAACTTGTAATCTTAGAATTTCTTAAGTGTTGAGTCTTATTCCTGAGTTGTATTAAGTGAACAACTCTGATATTTGATCAAGTGTTCAACCCAAACTTACTTTCTTTGTAATTCAGTTTGGTTCAAGTCTCAGTCTGCGTACTGAGCATCTGAAGTCTCATTACTTAGTGTTCTGAGCAATTAGAAGTCTCATTACTTTGTGTTCTGAGCAAGGAAGTCTCTTGACTTAGTGTCTTGAGCAGGGAAGTCTCATTACTGTGTGTTCCGAGCATTGAAGTCTCCTCCTTTGTGGTTGAGTAATTGTAATCAGTCTGATTATAGTTAAAATCTCTTGTTAGTAACAAGGGGACTAGACTACTTCCAACTTGTGGAAGGAACTAGTATACAAATTTTGTGTGTCTCTCTTTCCTTCTCTCTTAACATTTGAATCTGCTGCTTAATTAACTCTGAAAAAGGTTCAAAACTGATCTATATCAGATTCTGAACTTAACCAAGTTTTGAGAAGAAAAGAAACCTAAGTTTTTGAGTCCACACAATTCAACCCCCCCTTCTTGTGTGTTTTTCTCACCTTCAGTTGGTATCAGAGCTCCGGTTCTGATATTAACACTTAACAGTGTGTCAGTGAGATCCTGAGAAAAACATGTCATCAGAAGGTTCACCTCCACCCCTCCCAGAAATCAAAGAGGTACTGGAACTTCTTATTTATATGATTATGGCACTGAAGAAAGAAAATCCAGGTCACACAATAAACCCCCAATGTTTACTGGTGATCCTGAGAAGTTCTCATGGTGGAAGAGGAAAATGTACAGCCATATAATTGGAATTGATGATTCATTATGGGATATAATAGAAGATGGAATCACTATTCCAGTTGATGAAGAAGGTGTTGCTGTCAACAGAAGAGGCTTGAGTGATGCAAAAAGAAAGATATATAGAAAGCATCACAATGTGAGAGGAATCATTGTGGATTCCCTACCTCACACTAAGTACCAGAAGCTGAGTGACAAATCAACAACAAAGGCCATATTCACATCCCTCTGCTCTAACTATGAAGGTAACAAAAAAGTTAGAGAAGCTAAGGCTAATATTCTTGTTCAGCAATATGAGTTGTTCAGAATGAAAGAGGATGAAAATATTGAGACAATGTTCTCAAGATTTCAGACTCTGGTTTCTGGACTTCAGATTCTAAAGAAGAGTTATACCACAGCTGATCATGTGAACAAAATCCTAAGAAGTCTGCCATCTAAATGGAGACCCAAAGTAACTGCTATTGAGGAAGCTAAAGATCTAAATACTCTAAGTATTGAAGATCTTATAAGCTCCCTCAAGGTGCATGAACTGGGACTTAATGAAGATGAGTCTGTTAGAGAACCTAAATCAATAGCACTGAAATCCAAAAGAAAGCCTGTTAAAGCTCTGAAAGCTATTGAATCTGAAGAAGAATTTCCTGAGGGAAATTCTGAAGAAGATTCAGAAGCTGAAGAACTTGCAATGCTTTCCAAAAGAATTCAGTATGTAATGAATAGAAAGAAGAAATTCTCTAACAGAAGCAGTAATTTTAAAGGATCTGGTTCAAAGAGGGAAAACCAGAAGGACTGCTACAACTGCAAGAAACCTGGCCACTTCATTGTTGAATGTCCTGATCTTCAGAAGGACAAGTCAAAGGAAAAAGCAAAGAAGACTAGCTCTAAGTCTAGTAACTTCAGAAACAAACTTAAAAAGAGTCTCATGGCAACATGGGATGATCTGGACAATGAGTCTGAGTCTGATGAAGAGGAAGCAAATCTGGCTTTAATGGCAACTGCATTTTCTGATGCAGAATCATGTTCAAACTCAGATGATGAAGATGAGATATATTCTGAACTCACTAGATCTGAATTAATTGAAACAGTTAAAGATCTTATGAGCCATCTCAAAAGCAAGTTAGGAGAAATAAAATCTTTGAAAAATAAAACTAACTTGCTGTCTGAGGAAAATCTCAAACTTCAGAATCAAATCACTGAGTTTGATGAAGAAGTTAGAGAACTCAGAGATGAGGCTCATAAGAAACCTGAAGAAATCCCTAATGAACATGAAATTGCTCTTCAGGACTTTATTTTAACTAGAATTAATAGAAGTAAGGTTGCTTCTAGACATGTTCAGTCTTTCAGAACTTATTTAAAAAATTGGTATCAGTTTGGTCTTAAAGAATTCAGCAGTACTGAACCAAATGCTATATCTTGGTATTAGCAGCTATACTTTTTCAGCTTCTGAAATAAGTTCAATAATGCTAAAACCTTCAAGTTGGTATATGATCTGAACAATTTTGCCTAAAATAGTTCAGTGATACTGCACAAGATATATTGAACAATTGTGTCTGAACAAAGAATGCTCTGATCAGAAGCTCCAATCTTTTATGCTTCTGAACATCATTTTTATTAAAAAAATGCAATGTCATATACTTCATGTAAAATCAAGCCTGCTCTGATTCTCATCTTTGCTGCTTGATTACTTATATGATTGCATGATTATCTCACATGTTTTTTCAAACTCTCTCAAAATTTTGGAAATTTTTTATGAAACTTTCTTTTTATTGATGACAAAAGGGGGAGTAGAGGTAAACAAGTATTAAGGCTCCTGAGCTCCAAACATAAGTTAAATTCTGTCAGTAATTAACTTATGAAAGGGGAGTAAAAGGTATTAAGGCCTGAGCTCAAAACATAAGTTAAGTTCTGATTGAATTTAATCTCTAGCCTCTGAATTGAATTTCTGTGAGATACATTACTCTTAGTGAGTTAAAATGAATTTAAAATAACAAGGATAAGACTCAGGGAGCTTACAAAACTCCACCTGTGGATTATCAGACTTAGGGGGAGAGCTTACAAACCTCAGAACCTGAAGTCAGCTTGTTATTTATAATTCTGAGTGTTAATTTCACTTTATTGTTTTAAGTTGAGTTTAATTAACTTGGATAAGAATCAAGGGGAGCTTACAAACCTCACCTTGTGGACTGTCAAACCTAGGGGGAGCTTGCAACCCTCTCCTGAAGTCAGCCTGTTAATTAAACTTAACAACAATTCTGAAATTTTCACCTGTTTGTTCTTAAACTGAATTTAATTAACCTGGATCAGACTCAGGGGGAGCTTACAAACCTCATACCCTGCAGTCAACTTGTTAATTAAATTAACAACAATTTTCTGATTAATACTTAAGTTTGTCATCATCAAAAAGGGGGAGATTGTTGGAACAAAATGTGAACAACTCTCTTTTGAATAGAGGGAGATTGTTGGAACAATATGTATGAACAACTCTCTTTAAGGTTTTGATGATAACAAAGTGTTAAAAAGAAAATTGGTATTGCTAATGCTTTGTTCTAAGTTGTGCAGAACCATGTTCTTAATGATTGGTATTTGATATTGGTTATGGAAGAACAAGCTAAGAGCAAAAAGGAGAGCTTAGAAGCTATGTTGCAAAGTTTGAAGGAAAACTGAGTCTGAAGACTGAGTCTGAAGGGTGCTTCTGAAGGCAGAGTCTGAAGCCTGCGTCTGAAGGCAGCGTCTGAAGGCTGAGTCTGATGGTCAACGAAAGTCAACGTCTGAAGGCTGAGTCTGAAGGTCAACAAAAGTAAACGTCTGAAGGGAGCGTCTGATGAACAGTACGTTTGATGAATAGTGCGTTTGATGAACAGTGCTTCTGAAGTGAGCGTCTGATGAACAGTGCGTCTGAAGTGAGCTTCTGAAGTACTGTTCCTGATGAAGCTTCTGAAGTCTGACGTGGAAAGTTTCCTTCAGCATTTAATGCCTGCAGTGTCAGAACAACTCCAATGGAACAGTTGTCTCCCTGGCTCAAACATTCTCCAGCTTTTAAGGAAAGCAAATTCAAACTTGGCTGCGTGCTCTGTTTTCTACTGGGTTTTAGCTCACAATTTCAGCCTGACCTAGCTCAAGATTTGCAACGGCTCTTTGCTTAAATCCTGGCAATCTTCAACAACTATTTTCTGCTCTATAAAAGGAAGAAGATTTGAAGAAGAAAATTGCTAAGACTCTTGAAACAAAAGAACTGAACTTGTGCTCTATTTTGCTGTCAAAAATACGCAAGTTACCAAACCTCTTAGAAATTCTTACAAACTTGTAATCTTAGAATTTCTTAAGTGTTGAGTCTTATTCCTGAGTTGTATTAAGTGAACACCTCTGATATTTGATCAAGTGTTCAACCCAAACTTACTTTCTTTGTAATTCAGTTTGGTTCAAGTCTTAGTCTGCGTACTGAGCATCTGAAGTCTCATTACTTAGTGTTCTGAGCAATTACAAGTCTCATTACTTTGTGTTTTGAGCAAGGAAGTCTCATTACTTTGTGTTCTGAGCATAGGAAGTCTCTTGACTTAGTGTCTTGAGCAGGGAAGTCTCATTATTGTGTGTTCTGAGCATTGGAGTCTCCTCCTTTGTGGTTGAGTACTTGTAATCAGTCTGATTATAGTTAAAATCTCTTGTTAGTAACAAGGGGACTAGACTACTTCCAACTTGTGGAAGGAACTAGTATAAAAATTTTGTGTGTCTCTCTTTCCTTCTCTCTTTACATTTGAATCCGCTGCTTAATTAACTCTGAAAAAGGTGCAGAACTGATCTATATCAGATTCTGAACTTAACCAAGTTTTGAGAAGAAAAGAAACCTAAGTTTTTGAGTCCACACAATTCAACCCCCCCCCCCCCCCTCTTGTGTGTTTTTCTCACCTTCATGATACAATGTCACTTTTAGCAAATGTTTAAGCTCGTTCTTCTTTGTTGGACGACATTAAGGCGACTCAAGATAAAGATCCTCATTTGAAAAAGGTTATTAAGGATATCAAAATAGGAAAAGTTTCTGAATTCAAAATTGATTCAGGGGGAATTTTACGTCTTGACACTCGTTTGTGCGTACCAAATATTGATGATTTAAGGAAGAGAATTTTGGAGGAAGCCCACAATTCTTCTTATAATGTCCATCCAGGTTCTACTAAAATGTATAAAGACTTAAAAGAGGTTTATTGGTGGGAAGGGATGAAGAGAGATGTAGCTGAATTTGTATCGAAGTGTTTAATATGTCAACAAATTAAAGCAGAGCATCAGAAACCTGCAGGACTCTTTCAAATGATTGAGATACCAGAATGGAAATGGGAAAGGATCACTATGGATTTTGTGACGGGGTTACCTAGAACCTTAAGAGGGTTTGATTCAACTTGGGTGATTGTAGACCGATTAACAAAGTCTGCACATTTCTTACTAGTGAAAACTACCTATTCAGCAGCCCAGTATGCCAAGCTTTATGTCGAGAGGATAATGTCTTTGCATGGTGTACCTTTATCTAAAATATCTAATCGTGGACCCCAATTCACAGCTCATTTTTGGAGATCTTTTCAAGAAGTTCTAGGAACTCGATTGGATTTAAGCACTGCTTTTCACCCTTAGACTGATGGTCAATCTGAAAAAACAATACAAATTTTGGAAGACATGCTTCGAGCTTGTGTGTTAGACCTTGGAGGAAGTTGGGATCAATACATACCTTTGATGGAGTTTGCTTATAATAACAGTTACCAATCTAGTATCCAAATGGCACCATTTGAAGCCTTGTATGGACGTCGTTGTAGATCACCAATAGGTTGGGTTAAAGTTGGAGAGTCTAAACTTGTGGGTCCTGATTTAATTCAAGAAGCAATTGAAAAGGTTAAAGTAATAAAAGATCGTTTGGTCACTGCTCAAAGCAGACAAAAATCTTATGCTGATCAAAGACGTCGACCTTTGGAGTTTAGTGTTGGAGAACATGTTTTCTTACACGTTTCTCTGATGAAGGGTATTTTAAGATTTGGCAAGAAAGGAAAGTTAAGTCCCCGATTCATTGGACCTTTTGAGATTTTAGAGAAAATAGGTCAAGTGGCCTATCGGTTAGCCCTTCCACCAGATCTCTCGGGTGTTCACCCAGTTTTTCATGTATCAATGCTTTGGAAGTATGTCCATGATCCTTCTCATATTATTCAGCATCAAACAGTGCACCTTGATGAAAATCTTAGTTATACAGAACAACCACGAGCCATAGTAGATAACGTGTGAAACGATTACGCTCCAAAGATGTTGCTTCGGTAAAAGTGGTTTGGCAAGGACCGACTGGTGAAGAGATGACTTGGGAGACAGAATCGATTATGCGTGAAAAATATCCTCACTTATTTGAATCTCAAGGTTAGTACGGCCATAATAATTAGAGGACGAATTATTTTTAAGGGGGGAAGAATGAAATGAATGGTATTTTTTTTAAAACAAAAATTATATATATTATATATAGTTAGAGGCTAAAAAAAATAATAATAAAAAAAAAGAAGGGTGCAAAATTTGTTTTATTAGGACCCGTAATCTCTACCCCTAATTTTTTTTACCATCACAAAAACCCCAACTTCTCTTCTCTGTACCGTAACCCCTTCATTCATTTTCACCAAAACACACCTTCACCCCATTTCTTATTCTTCTATCTCACCATTCCTAATTCATCTACCTTGTTTTATTTCCTCAAATTTTCATCAAATTGGCTACAATCTATTATGAATATAAGCTTCATGAAGGTATAATGGTGAGAAGTGAAATTACCTGAAATTTCTGGCTTAGCAACAATGAGAAGTTAAACTGATTCTGAACCAACACATAGCACAATTTAAAACAGTTATGCAGCAGAAATTAAAAGTGCAGAAATAAACAGAACACAAGGTTTATTAACCCAGTTCGGAGTAAACACCTCCTACTCTGGGAGATACCAATCCAGGAAGGAAATCCACTATTGGAATTAATCCTTAAGACTCAGACACTGACCCCCAGTTCCTATCCTAAGCAATCAATCTCCACCTAGTCAGACTTCTACCCACGCATGAGTATTAGAATCCACTAACTTCCTATTCAAGCAACTGCAACCCAGCCACTTGAACAACCCTTGAACTAAACCCAGTTCTGAAACAAAACAACCCAGTTTTGAAGAACACACTTCAATACAAAAACTTCATTCTTGCTTAAAAGCTTTGAATGAATTACAACTCAAAATACCTAAACCAACTCAAACAGAGTGGTGCACAGACAAAGCTAAAAAGCTTACACACTAAGACTCAATTCTCTGAATTTTTCTCTCTAAATCGTCGTATCTTGAATAGCAGCAAAGCACTCCTTATATAGTCTTCAGTAATTCACATAAATTTTAACTCAATCTTCTGCAATTGATTTGTTTCTGAATTACGAAAGGCTAGAATAATTCTGCAAGGTATCTTTAAAAGATTGTATCAGGAAAATACGAACTTGCATAAAACTGAACCAAATCTTCATTAAATCTTCTCCAAATCAACCAGCAATCTAGAAGCAATATGCGAGGATAAATCCTTGTTAAATCTCACAAAGATTCGCGCCAAAACAATTCAGAAACACCAGCTTCTGATGAGGTCAACGAAAGTCAACGCGGGCATGAGACTCACATTTCAGTTTCTGAAGTGCTACAGTGCGTCTGAAGGTGCTTTCAGCTTCTGAAGAGAAAAATCAGCTTCTGGACAGCTTCAAATGGAATTTCTTGCAACTGAAGACTTGTTCTAAACATGGAGATGCTTCTATTCAACACATTGGATTTGCCAAAATATGCAGCCAACACCAAAATACTCAACAATCTCCCCCTTTGGCAAATTTTTGGCTAAAACCAATGTTCACACAACCAAATTCTTCAATTCTCCATAAAATTAACTCAGCAATGAAGAACTCCACAAATATATAACATAGCAAACAGATTAGCAGCGGATTCAAGCTATGTTAAACAATAAAAACCAACCAGTTCCAGCTTCTGAACACTGATACACACAAAAGACAGTTACTGACCAACTTCTGATCATCACAAACACTCCTGAAGCTTCACAATACTCCCCCTGCAACTCAGCATTCAACATTACTCCATAAAAACTCCCCCTTAATTCTGAACTGCAGTAACTTGTGAAACAAGTAACTTCTGAAATTGCAAACTTCTAAACTTCTGATGTATAGATTCTTGTAATTTTCAGCCAGTTCATCATATGAGAGTTTTGCAACTTCAGACACAGATGAGGCTACAGACTCTGAGTCAGACTCAGAAAATGTCTCAGACTCTGAAAATGCATCAGACTTTGAATCAGTTCCTGAGTTCTGTTTTAACCTTACCATCAGGCCTGTATTAACCTTAGCAGATTCACTCTCAGCATCTTCTTCAGAATCATCATCAGACCATGAAGCAGCTAGGCTCTTCTTCTTCTGCTTCTTAAGAAAAGTTGGACATTCTGTCTTGATATGTCCAAAGCCCTCACACTCAAAGCACTGAACACCTTGTGATTGTTTACTATTTTCTTCAGTCTTGGCCCTTTTTAAATCATTATGAGGCTTGCTATTGTAAAACCTGATGTTCTGACCCTTGGATTTTGACTTTCTATCAACAAGCTTCAGAATCTTATCAAACTGTTTCCCCAACACCCCAAGTGCTTCTGATAAATCATTATCATCCTCATCTGGTTCTTGTTGATCATCAACTTTAGAGTTTACAGCAAGAGCTATTCCTTTCCCTTTCTTCTCAGGTTGTTTGCAAAAAGCACTTTCAAAATTCAAAAGGGATCCAATCAGCTCCTCAACCTTCATAGTGGTAATATCATGGGCTTCTTCTATTGCTGTAACCTTCATATCAAACCTTCTGGGCAGGGACCTGAGGATTTTTCTTACTATCTTTTCATCAGACATTTTTTTCCCAAGAGAATCAAAGGAATTAGCCATGTACAACACATTCATGTAAAACTCCTGAACAGTTTCATCCTCCAACATCTTCAAGTTTTCAAATTTTGTTGTGAGCAACTGAAGTCTGGATAGTTTAACCTTAGAGGTTCCTTCATGAGTGGTTTTCAAAATTTCCCAAGCATCTTTTGCCACAGTACATTGCTTGATGAGTCTGAACATGTTCATGTCAACACCATTGAAAATTGCATTCAAGGCTTTTGAATTCCCATGAGACAAGTCATCTTCAGCTTTGGTCCACTCCTCTTCAGGCTTCAAAACTCCAGTTTTATTACCATCTTTGTCTATAACAACAGGATGATCCCAGCCTTTAATCACAGCTTTCCAAGTTCTGCTGTCAATGGATTTCAGGAATGCACACATCCTGGATTTCCAGTACTCATAATTGGTGCCATCAAGTAGGGGTGGTCTGTTGACAAAACCTCCTTCTCTCTCCATAAAGCCAGACATTATTAACTCTGGATCTCACCCAAAACACAGGCAGGGTGCCTGCTCTGATGCCAATTGAAATTTCTGGCTTAGCAACAATGAGAAGTTAAACTGGTTCTGATTAAACTGGTTCTGAACCAACACATAACACAATTTAAAACAGTTATGCAGCAGAAATGAAAAGTGCAGAAATAAACATAACACAATGTTTGTTAACCCAGTTCGGAGTAAACACCTCCTACTCTGGGAGATACCAATCCAGGAAGGAAATCCACTATTGGAATTAATCCTTAAGACTCAGACACTGACCCCCAGTTCCTATCCTAAGCAATCAATCTCCACCTAGTCAGACTTCTACCCACGCATGAGTATTAGAATCCACTAACTTCCTATTCAAGCAACTACAACCCAGCCACTTGAACAACCCTTGAACTAAACCCAGTTCTGAAACAAAACAACCCAGTTTTGAAGAACACACTTCAATACAAAAACTTCATTCTTGCTTAAAAGCTTTGAATGAATTACAACTCAAAATACCTAAACCAACTCAAACAGAGTGGTGCACAGACAAAGCTAAAAAGCTTACACACTAAGACTCAATTCTCTGAATTTTTCTCTCTAAATCGTCGTATCTTGAATAGCAGCAAAGCACTCCTTATATAGTCTTCAGTAATTCACATAAATTTTAACTCAATCTTCTGCAATTGATTTGTTTCTGAATTACGAAAGGCTAGAATAATTCTACAAGGTATCTTTAAAAGATTGTATCAGGAAAATACGAACTTGCATAAAACTGAACCAAATCTTCATTAAATCCTCTCCAAATCAACCAGCAATATGCGAGGATAAATCCTTGTTAAATCTCGCAAAGATTCGCGCCAAAACAATTCAGAAACACCAGCTTCTGATGAGGTCAACGAAAGTCAACGCGGGCATCAGACTCACATTTCAGTTTCTGAAGTGCTACAGTGCGTCTGAAGGTGCTTTCAGCTTCTGAAGAGAAAAATCAGCTTCTGAACAGCTTCAAATGGAATTTCTTGCAACTGAAGACTTGTTCTAAACATGGAGATGCTTCTATTCAACACATTGGATTTGCCAAAATATGCAGCCAACACCAAAATACTCAACATTACCCATTCATGGAGGGTTTTCTTTTTGGTGTTCCTTAAGGTAAAGTTTTTTGATTTATGGAATTTAGAGATGATATATAACTTGGATGAATAGTAGAAACTAGTATAGCTAGTTTAATTTGATTTTCATTGATCCCTTCAAACCCTAAGTGTAGAAAATTGGGGGTTTTTTGCTAAATTTGTTATTTATTGTTAGTTTAGCCTCAAATAAGTTTTCTCAAGAGTTATAATGATTGCATAATGTTCAGATTCGGTGGAAAACGCTCCGGTGGCCGTTCCGGAAGGCATTGCTAGGAACAGACTTGAATCTTCATAGTTATGAGTAGCTAAATTACGTTGTGGCATGTTTTTCTAAGTTGCAAATTTGTTTTATGGGAGAAACAAATAATTTTTTTTAAAAAAAAAAACTCATTTTCCTTCAAAAAATAAGATTTCATTACATTGTTCATTTCCAATAACAAGAACGTGATTTTGATGATTATGAAATTTGAAGAGAATTGGTAGTTGCAAAAATTGAGGTGATAATGTGAATAAATGGTCATATGGTAACACTGTTATGAGGGTTTTAATCCTATGAATCAATTTTAGTGATATAATTTATTTTTTAAACTAATTAAAAATTTTATATCTGTTTGCTGCAACGAAGAAATAATGCAGCCTATGAGTAACATGCTCATAGTAAATTATAAATAATCTCTGTTTGCTGCAACGAAGAGATAATGCAGCCTATGAACTAAATTGTTCATAGTATACCATTCGCCACAACAAAGAGATAATGTGGTCTAGAGATAATTACCGTTCGCTACAACGAAGAGATAACATGATCTGGAGATAATTACTGTTCGCCACAACGAAGAGATAATGTGGTCTATAGATAATTACCGTTCGCCACAACGAAGTGATAATGTGGTCTATGTGCACATAGTGAAACATAGTGATACGAAACTTTAAGTCAAGAAATTTGAAACACTTGCTTTCATGAAAATCTCAAGGTTTACAAAAGAGTTTTAACATAAAACCTATATCTAATTTATAAAGTTAGTTTTATTTCATATAATCTTCTTATACTCTTTATTTTTTGTGTTCGTGCGAATTATTGTTTCTCCTTCCCGTCTACTTGGTATTTTGTGCTCTCACTGAGTCTATGTGACTCACCCCCCTTCTTTCATATTTTTTTTTCAGATTCACAAGTTGTGGGATAGGTCTCTCCAGATAATTGTAGATACACCGAAGTGTTCGCTTGTTTTGGTAGGCCTTTATATCTTTAGTAGTGGCCATTATGTAGTGACTTCAGTTTGATGCAGCTATGTTGGTTAGAATATGTCAATATTTTGGGCTTTATGTGGTTGTCTACGCTGAAATTTGGTAAACAACCGCTAGTCTGGGTTATTTACTTGCGAGACCAACTAGTGAATCTCAGGAGCATAGTGGTTTGTTTGAAGTCTTTAAATTGTTTAAATGTTCATTACGCAAACATTTATTGTAGTTTTGGGAGAGTTAAACGTAAAAGTCACTTGGATTGCAAGCAACAAGGAAAACAAGTTCTTGATAAACAAATGCCTTGTTTCGATCGAAACAGATAAATGAATAGAATTTAAATGAGAGGCATTAAACTTTATATGAAACTTAAAGTGCTTGAAAGATAAATTTACATGAAAAGTAAATTGCATAGAATTGTAAAATGTGCTTTACAGAAAAGAATGGTTCACAGATTCATACTTGGATCCCATTTCACTCGTTTCTCTCGATAGCATGGATACTTTGAGTTTACCAGGATTTTTGTATAAATGAATTGCGACCTTGTTTCTGACTAAAAAACTACTATATATAGACTTTCGAAAATAAACTGCCCTAACGGTCGAACACTATCCTACTGCCAAATGTCCTGCCACGTACACCTTGCATGCACTTAACTGCTCCTTAGAACGGTTGTATCGCTCGAAGTCGAACTGAGTTTTGTGAAGTTTGTCAGAATTGTGCTAAGTCCAGAAATCTGTTGCTTCGATTCGATCATATGCTAGGTCGATTTGCCTTACGGTTCGAAGTCCTCTTTCTTGTCTTAGCCTTGTATTTGTAAATATTCCCTTGAACCTGTGAACAATTCCAAGAGTCTTTCTGCTCTTCGATTCGATAGAATCTTACAAGATTCCCTTCAGCATTTAATGCGTGTTGAGAGCATATTTTTAGTTTATAAAAAATATGGGCTAACAAATTGCCCCCAAAAAATGTCTGCTTCGATTTGTGATCGAAGGAAGATGAGAAGTTGACATTTTTTCTTTCTCTACACGTTTTACTGAAAACGGCGTCATGATTGCACGTTTACTGCGTAACTGTCACCTCGATTCCCACTATCATCATGAGTTCCAACTTTCTAGGTAAAAGTGGGACACGTGTCACACTGGGAAGTCAAAGTGAATTTGATTTGACAGATTTTTTATTATATACTTTTTTTTTTGAAACCCTATAAATAGGCCAGAAACGGCCATTGAAACACTTTTTAGACGAAAGCTCTTTCAGTTCTTGCTTTTTTCACTCTCTTGCTTCTCAATCTCCACAGCTTCTTACGAATCAGACCAACCCATTGCTTCTTTTCACAATCGTTTGTTCTTGAATCTCTAGTAAAGAAACCCTTTTCTTGGAATCAGCATCATCGGCAACCAGTTCGTCATCAAAACCCTCTTCGTAAGAACTGTTCATCTTCTTCTTCGATAATGTCTCAAGAAAACCAAGAAGTTCCTATAGCTGGGAAATGGCCAAGCACTATCACAAATAACGATGGGAAAGATATGGTACCTGAACCTCACGGGGACGCAGCAAAGAAAGCCATTTGGGAGTTGAACGTGATGATCCCATTTTCTGTGGGCGGCCAGACTTATGCCTTTGGTGGGCCTCTTCCAGATCAGCCAAATCTGTCGAAGGCCATGGATAAGGTATTTCCTTCGTTCACAACCTGTGAACCTAGGATATTCCTAAGTGACCTATACAACTTTAGTTTTCTGAGTAAACCAAGTAAGCTATTTCGATCAGCCCCTTACATAGGTAATCTGGATTATATCTCTTGGCTGGATCGAGTTGAAAGTGACTATGGAGAGTTTTGGAAAAGACATGAGATCTTCGACCTTATCCAATTTTCCAGGACTGGTCCAGAGTATCGACCAGAGATGATCATCGCTGCTCTGCACTTCTTCGAGAGTGCAACCAACACGTTCCAATTCCCTTGTGGTATGCTTACTCCAACCCTTTTCGACGTAGCTGCTCTTACAGGCCTTAGGCCTACTGGGGATACCTATGACCCCACCATCACTAATGACGATATCAAAGTTGATTTTAAAGAGGCAACATTTGCTAAATACATAGCGGAGAACAGGGTCATGACGACGAAGTATCCTTCGAAGAACACGTCGCATTCCTGACCTTGTGGCTGTCGCATTTTGTCTTCTGTTCGAAATCTCTGCAGGTGGCAAAAAGATTCATTCCTATGGCCCAGCAGATCGGAGAAGGCAGGATATTTGGGCTTGGTCGCCTTTTGCTGGCCGTTCTCTATGATTCGATCGGGGAGGCCTGCGATGACCTGAAAAAATCGAAGGATGGTTCTTCCTTCCTAGTGTCCGGCCCAATGTGGCTTCTTCAGTTGTGGCTTAATGCCACTTTTGAAAAGGAAATGGGACTGTTCATCCCACAAGACTATGCTGAAGAAGTTGCCAATCGTTCTATCGAGGGCAAAAGGGCACTTCGCCTGACGCCCAGGACCTTAGGCCAGAGCCCACATAGGCTCTTTCTCACGTATATGCAGGTCTTCCTGGACTTCAAGCATTTTCTTCCACAACATGCCCCCTTCCATAAGAGACAGTTTGGTCCGGCTTGGTTTACGGAAGATTTCCCCACCATCGACCCAGACAACGAAGACGAAGTAAATGAAGTATGGTCAGCTTACTTGTATCCTTCCATACTTTCATGCAGAACTGGGGTGAAATCGAACTACTTAGGTTTGGTAGGGTACCAACCTAATCTAGTGTCAAGACAGTTTGGGCTTTCTCAACTTCGACCCAAGAGTATGTTTTCAGACCCCAAACATGTTTTGAGGGGAGCTAACCTCTCAGATAAGCTTTATAAGAAATACCTGAAGTCATCTGGAGAGCTCTTGTTCGAATTGCACCCATTCGAATACAGTGCTTCGTTCTTCTGCACTACAAAATTCACAAAATGGTGGGGGAAGTATTTTTCTAGTCATTCAGTTGGAGACACTAAAGCTATGATCTCCAAACTGGAAAGTGGCTTTTCCCAGCCAATTATTGAGAACATACGTTCGAAGCTCCCTGCTCGAGGTATCAAACTCATTTTTGTCACTCATTGATATATGCTAGTTTTATTTATTTATGCCTT
Organism: Medicago ruthenica; assembly: GCA_018208015.1. Classification (NCBI taxonomy): domain Eukaryota; kingdom Viridiplantae; phylum Streptophyta; class Magnoliopsida; order Fabales; family Fabaceae; genus Medicago; species Medicago ruthenica. The sequence continues at coordinate 2,902,175 of CM031375.1, read as the reverse complement.
TCGATTTCATCTTTTCAGGCAAAGCACCGGTGACAAAGAAGGGTGTAGAATCGTCTCGAGCTGGGGAAAAACCCAAAAAATCAACTGGCATAAAGATCCAGGAGGCCACGAAGGAGAAACAAGAGAAGGTAACTGATTTTATTTACCTTGTTTTAATTTCCAACATTTTCTAACTTCTTTCTACTTCGATTATGGCAGAGTCGGAAGAGAGATAGTAGTTCTGAAGCTACTACAACCTCTAAGAAATCAAAAACCGAGGTCATCTATGTTATAGATGAAGAAGAAGTAAGTCCATTCAAATGTCTCTTACCTACTTTACTTCTTGATCTAAAGTCAATCCCTTTAGTCCTTTCTTATCGTTTCTTTGACAACAGGAAGAGGAGGAAATTCCTCTTATTAGGAAACGAAAAACGCCCCCCAGCTCAACACCCACCGAGTCTGTCGAACAGACGGGTATAGGTAGTCCTCAGGCTCAGGGGCCTAAAGAGAAGAAAAAGAAGAAAGACAAGAAAATCAGGCCTGAAGTTGCTGCAGATCGAAAAGCAGAAGAGCCTGTTGAGAAGAAGAAGAAGAAAAAATCTTCTAAGTCTTCAGGAGATCAGCCAAAAGCAGTTCCTTCTGAATCTCAGCCTGCTTCGACCGAGGTTGATAATCAGGCTGCCCATGAGGCTAAAGATAAAGAGGATGCTGGAGGCGTTAAGACTCCTGAAGAACTTAATCCAAATCCCATAATTGTAGAGATCGAGGTACGGGTTTCTCCACACACCTCTTCTTTTATGACTTGGATTGCCTTTGCTAGCATCATTTTTTATTCCGTTTATATTTCGAATTAGGTGGAAGGTCATGCTGCAAAGGGCGCTCCAGCATGGACGGAGAAAATTCCAAGCCCCCTTATCGAAGAGCCTCCCAGTCCTGTACGAACGGAAAGTGCTGCTGAGGCAAACCAACAGAAAGAAGATCAACCAGATCAACCAGTTGCGTCTGAGAGTCCTCGTGGTCGGAGGGGAACATTTGTCGAATCTGAAATCGAGCAACCAGAGGCTGCTGCTTCTACTGAATTTGTTGAGTCTGTTGTGTTGGCTGCATGTTTTGGCAAAACCAAGATATTGAGTAGAAGCATCTCCATATGTAGAACATTTCTTCAGTTGGAAGTTTTGTGTTTTGAAGCCATTCAGAAGCTGAAAATGTCATCAGAAGCTGAATGCACTGTAGCACTTCAGAAGCTGAATTCAGGTTCTGATGCCAGCGTTGACTTATGTTGACTTCATCAGAAGCTGGTTATTTTCAAGGTTTTTCTATGCGAATCTTTGCAAGATTTATTGAAGATTTATCCACGCATATGGCTTCTAGAATGATGATTTATTTGGAGAAGATTTTATTGAAGATTTGGTTCAAAGATATGAAATTCATATTTTCCTGTTATAATCTTTAAAAGATTCAGTACAGTTTTATTTGTTACATTATTGGACCAATCTTATTTCAGTAACAAATCAAATCAGAAGATTAGTTTTATTTTGCAAGACTGAAGGCTATATAAGGAGGAGGGCTGCTGCTATTCAACTTACGAATTTAAGAGTATTATTCAGAGAAATAGAGTCTTAGTTGTTTTTAAGCTTTTGCTTTGTTTTTGTACGCCACTCATATGTTTTGAGTTGGTTTAGGATTGTTATTGAGTTGTAATTCATTCTAAGCCTTTAGGTACGAATGAAGTTTTGTCTTTGAAGGTGTATTCAAAAACAGGGGAGTTTTTGTGTTCAGAACTGGGTTAAGTTCAAAGGGTAGTTCAAGTAGCTGGGTTGCAGTTGCTTGAATAGGAAGATAGTGGTTTCTATTGCTCAGAGTTGGGTAGAAGTCTTACTAGGTGGAGGTTAATTGCTTGGGATAAGAACTGGGAGTCAGTGTCTGAGTCTTAAGGATTAAATCCAATAGTGGATTTCCTTCCTGGATTGGTATCCCCCAGAGTAGGAGGTGTTTACTCCGAACTGGGTTAACAAACCTTGTGTTCTTTAGCTTTCCTGCACTTTATATTCCTGCTGATTATTTGCTTTTATAATTGTGCTAAGTTCTGATCAGAACCTGCTAAGTTTTTAATCAGAACCAGAACCTGTTAAGTATCTTTGCCTGGCCAGAATTTCAATTGGTATCAGAGCAGGCACCCTGCCTGTATTTTGGGTGAGATCCAGAGGGATTAATTTCTGGTAAGCATGGATAGAGAAGGAGGCTATGTCAATAGACCACCCCTACTAGATGGCACAAACTATGAGTATTGGAAGTCAAGGATGTGTGCTTTTCTAAAGTCTATTGACAGCAGGACTTGGAAAGCTGTGATTAAAGGCTGGGATCATCCTGTGTATACAGACAAAGATGGTAATAAGACTGAGATTTTGAAGCCTGAGGAGGAATGGACCAAAGCTGAAGATGATCTGTCACTGGGAAATTCAAAAGCTTTGAATGCTATCTTTAATGGTGTTGATCAGAACATGTTCAGACTCATCAAACAATGTACTGTGGCTAAGGATGCTTGGGAAATTCTGAAGACCACTCATGAAGGAACTTCTAAGGTGAAGATGTCCAGATTGCAGCTGCTGACCACCAAGTTTGAGAACCTGAAGATGAAGGAGGATGAAAATATCCAGGATTTCTATATGAATGTGCTTGACATGGCAAATTCCTTTGATTCACTTGGGGAGAAGATGTCAGATGAGAAGCTAGTGAGAAAAATCCTCAGGTCCCTGCACAGAAGATTTGACATGAAGGTGACAGCAATTGAAGAGGCTCATGATATCACTACTATGAAGCTTGAGGAGCTGATTGGGTCCTTGCTTAATTTTGAGACTGCATTCTGCAAACAGCCTGATAAGAAAGGGAAAGGAATAGCATTTGCAGTTAATTCAGGAGCTGATGATCAACATGAGTCTGATGAGGAGGATAATGACTTATCAGAAGCTCTTGTGTTGCTGGGAAAACAATTCAACAAGATTCTGAAGAATGTTAACAGAAAAGCCAAAGCCAAAGGTCAGAACTTCAGATTCAATAACAAAAAGCAACAAACTGATGAGAAGAAGACCAAGTCTGAGGAGAAAAGTAACCAAGCCAAAGGTGTGCAGTGCTATGAGTGTGAGGGTTATGGACACATCAAATCTGAATGTCCTACTTTCCTTAAGAAACAGAAGAAGAGCCTAGCTGTTGCATGGTCTGATGATGGTTCTGAAGATGATGATGTTAGTGAATCTGACATGTGTGATACTGGTCTGGTTGTGAGGTCAGGAGCTATCTTGAAGAAGGAACCTGCTTTAGAGTCTGAGATTTTTTCAGAGTCTGACTCAGAGTCTGAAGGTTCATCTGTGTCTGAAGCTGTTAAAACTTCATATGATGAACTAGCTGACAACTACAGGAAGCTGTATACCAGAAGTGCTGAGGTTTGCAAACAAGTGCTGGATCAGAAGGAGACTATTTTTCAACTGGAGGCTGAAAAGGGAGAACTTCTTGTGCAGAATTCAAATTTGAAAGAAGAAGTGAACCAGTTAAATTCCCAACTTGAACATATGAAAAAGCAGGTTAGAATGATGAATACTGCTACTAATGTGTTGGATGAAATCTTGGGTGCTCAGCAACAAGGAAAAACTGGATTAGGCTTTGATGATCAGACTCAGAACTCCAAACAGAAGATTCTTGTTAAAGAGTTTGTTCCTGCCACTAAAACTGATAATCCTGTGATTGGAGCATCTCAGATTAGACCTCAGAAACAATCCCAGATGCAAGCTCAGAAGAGACCTCAGATGCAAGGTCAGAAGTATGTTCAGATGCAAGGTCAGAAGCATGGTCAGATGCTACCTCAGAAGCTGTCCCAGAAATATTTCAGAAACAGAAGGAGGAGGAATCATCCATGGGTCTGTCATCATTGTGGAAAGAAAGGGCATATCAAACCATTCTGCTTCAAACTTTATGGCTATCCTGAGCATTTTCAGTATATAGAAGAGTGCAACCAGCTGCCCCTAGACACAATGTTCAGAAGGTGTGGAAGCCCAAAGTTCAGAATGTAGGCCTTATTGCTCATACTTCACTGAGAGCCACTTCAAAAGAAGACTGGTATTTTGATAGTGGGTGTTCAAGGCACATGACTGGTGTGAAGAAGCTGCTGAGCAATATCAGATCATACTCCAGAAGTTATGTGACATTTGGAGATGGTGTAAAGGGTCAGATTCTGGGTATTGGAGATTTGATAAGAGAAGGGTTGCCCAGACTTAATGATGTGCTACTGGTGGAAGGATTAACTTCAAATCTGATCAGTATTAGCCAACTTTGTGATCAGGACTTGAAGGTTAATTTTAACAAACTAGAGTGTATTGTTACTGATCAGGAAGATAAGATTCAGATGAGAGGCTGCAGATCCAAAGACAATTGTTACTTGTGGGTTTCTGAAGAAGAAAGAAGTCTGACCTCTTGTCTTATGAGCTCAGAAGAGGAAGTCAAACTCTGGCACCAGAAGTTGGGTCATCTGCATCTGAAAGGCATGAAGAAAATCCTAAGTACTGAAGCTATCAGAGGTGTACCAAATCTGAAGATCAATGAGGACAATGTTTGTGGTGATTGTCAAATTGGGAAACAAACAAGAAAGTCTCATCCCAGATTAGTTCACCAGGTAACTACTAAAGTACTAGAACTTGTTCATATGGATTTAATGGGGCCTATGCAAGTAGAAAGTATTGGAGGGAAGAGGTATGCATTTGTAATGGTAGATGACTACTCAAGATTCACATGGATCAGCTTTGTTAGAGAAAAGTCTGATACATTTGAAGTATTTAAAGACCTGTGCATTCAATTACAAAGAGAAAAAGACTGTGGCATAGTCAGAATCAGAAGTGACCATGGCAAAGAATTTGAAAACAAGAGTTTCTCAGAATTTTGTGCCTCTGAAGGTATAAAGCATGAGTTTTCTGTACCTATTGTTGAGTCTTTTGGTGTTGGCTGCATGTTTTGGCAAAACCAATGTGTTGAATAGAAGCATCTCCATATGTAGAACATTTCTTCAGTTGCAAGTTTTGTGTTTTGAAGCCATTCAGAAGCTGAAAATGCCATCAGAAGCTGAATGAACTGTAGCACTTCAGAAGCTGATTTCAGGTTCTGATGCCAGCGTTGACTTCTGTTGACCACATCAGAAGCTGGCTTTTCTGAATTGTTTTTGCGCGTATCTTGGAAGATTTAACAAGGAGTTATCTTTGTATAATTGCTTCTAGAATGCTGTTTGTTTTGGAGAAGATCTTATTGAAGATTTGGTTCAGTTTTAAGAAAACTCGTATTTTCTGTTTCAATCTTTTTGAAGATTCTTTCCTGGTTTATTTGGTTTCTGATTGGACCAATCTTAATTCAGAAACAAATCATGAAGATTGGTTTGTTATTTATGCTGCTGGACTGAAGCTATTTAAGGAGAGTTGCTGCTATTCAGAAATATACAAGACAAGAAAAACAGAGTACAATACAGAATTAGAGTCTTAGTGTGTGTATGCTTTTTAGCTTTGTTTTGTGCACCACTCATATGTTTTGAGTTGGTTTGTTTTAAGGTGTAATTCATTCTAAGCCTTTAGGTACGAATGAAGTTTGTTTATTGAAGTGTGTTCTTCAACTGGTTTGTTTTGTTTCAGAACTGGGTTTAGGTTCTAGGTTGGTTCAAGTGACTGGGCTGTTGCTTGAATAGGAAGTTAGTGGATTCTAATACTCATGCGTGGGTAGAAGTCTGACTAGGTGGAGATTGATTGCTTGGGATAGGAACTGGGAGTCAGTGTCTGAGTCTTAAGGATTAATTCCAATAGTGGATTTCCTTCCTGGATTGGTATCCCCCAGAGTAGGAGGTGTTTACTCCGAACTGGGTTAACAAACCTTTTGTTCTTTTTTTTTCTGCACTTTTTAATTCTGCTGCATAACTGTTTTTAAATTGTGCTGAGTCTCAAGTTCAGAACCTGTTAGGTTCAGAACCAGTTGTAATCAGAACCAGTTAACCTCCTTACCAGTTGCTAAAGCCAGAAATTTCAATTGGCATCAGAGCAGGCACCCTGCCTGTAATTTGGGTGAGATCCAGAGTTAATAATGTCTGGCTTTATGGAGAGAGAAGGAGGCCCTGTCAACAGACCACCCCTACTTGATGGCACCAATTATGAGTACTGGAAATCAAGGATGTGTGCATTCCTGAAATCCATTGACAGCAGAAGTTGGAAGGCTGTGATTAAAGGCTGGGATCATCCTGTGGTTTTGGACAAAGATGGAAACAAGACTGAGGTTCTGAAGCCTGAAGAGGAGTGGACCAAAGCAGAAGATGATCTGTCACATGGAAACTCAAAGGCCTTGAATGCTATTTTCAATGGTGTTGATAGAAACATGTTCAGACTCATCAAGCAATGTACTGTGGCAAAGGATGCTTGGGAAATATTGAAAATCACTCATGAAGGAACCTCTAAGGTTAAGCTATCCAGACTTCAACTACTCACAACAAAGTTTGAGAACCTGAAGATGATGGAAGATGAATCCATTCAGGATTTTTACATGAATGTGCTGGATATGGCCAATTCATTTGATTCTCTTGGAGAGAAGATGTCAGATGAGAAGTTAGTGAGAAAAATCCTCAGGTCCCTGCCCAGAAGATTTGATATGAAGGTGACAGCAATTGAGGAGGCTCATGACATTACCACTATGAAGGTTGAGGAGCTTATTGGTTCTTTGTTAAATTTTGAAAGTGCTTTCTGCAAACAGCCTGAAAAGAAAGGGAAAGGAATTGCTCTTGCAGTCAATTCTGAAGCTGGTGATCACCAAGAGTCTGAAGAGTATGATGATGACTTATCAGAAGCACTTGGGGTGCTGGGGAGACAGTTTGATAAGATTCTGAAGCTTGTTGATAGAAAGTCCAAATCTAAGGGTCAGAATATCAGGTTCAACAAAAGCAAGCCTCATAGTGATTTAAAAAGGACCAAGACTGAAGAAAATAGTAAACAATCACAAGGTGTGCAGTGCTTTGAGTGTGAGGGCTTTGGACATGTCAAGACAGAATGTCCTACTTTTATTAAGAAGCAGAAGAAGAAGTGTCTAGCTGCTTTATGGTCTGATGATGATTCTGAAGAAGATGCTGAGAGTAAATCTGCTAAGGTTGATACAGGCCTGATGGTAAGGTTAAAACAAAACTCAGGAGCTAGCTCAAAGTCTGATGCATTTTCAGAGTCTGAGACATTTTCTGAGTCTGACTCAGAGTCTGTAGCCTCATCTGTGTCTGAAGTTGCAAACCTCTCATATGATGAACTGTCTGAAAATTACAAGAATCTACACATCCGAAGTTTAGAAGTTTGCAAGCAAGTAGTGGATCAGAAGAAGGCCATTTGTCAACTGGAGGCTGAGAAGGGTGAGCTTTTGGTACAAAACTCTGATTTAAAAGAAGAAGTTAACCAACTGAATACTCAACTTGATCAGATGAAGAAGCAAGTTAGGATGATGAACTCTGCTACTGATAAGTTGGAGGAAATTCTGGATGTTCAGAAGCAAGGAAAAACTGGGTTAGGTTATGTTGATCAGAGTCTGAAGCTCAAGGAGAAAAATCATGTTAGTCAATTTGTACCTGCTTCTGAATCTTATGATTCTATGGTTGGAACATCAAAGAGGAGACCTCAGATGCAATCTCAGAAGAAAGCTCAGAAGCCAGCTCAAATGCAACCTCAGAAGCAGCCTCAGAAGCAAACTCAGATAATACTTCACAAGCAAGTTCAGATGCTGCCTCAGAAACATGCTCAGATGCATTCCCAGAAGTTTAACACAAACAAAAGAAGGAATCAACCTTGGGTTTGTCATCATTGTGGTAAAAAGGGTCACATTAAACCTTTTTGTTACAAATTGCATGGTTATCCCAAACATTTGCAACACAGAAAAGTTGAACCAGCAGTGAACAAGAGCAAAATCAAGAAAGTTTGGAGACCTAAGTGTGAAGTTTTTAAACCCTATGTGAAGACTGAGCTTTGTCATAATTTTGTGGCTAAAAAGGGGGAGAAAAACTTGTGTTTAAGTTCAGGCAAGAGCTGTTCAGAGTCTGTTCCATCAGAACTCTATGTTTCAGAAGCTGACAGAAGAATTTTTCAGAATTCAGAACCAATGCAGTGCACATGTGTTTGAGGGGGAGTGTGTGTCTCAGGGGGAGCTCAAGTTAATTAAATTCCTGAGTGATAATGTATTCCTGAAGTGTTTTCAGTTTCAAAAGTTACTTGTCTCATAAAGCACTGCTGTTCAGAAGTCAAGGGGAGTTTTTGTGGTTTTTGTGAGAAGCTGAGTTGCAGGGGGAGTGTTATGAAGCTGATTAGTCTGCTATGTGTTTGAAAAGCTTCAGGGAGAGTTTGTGATGATCAGGAGTTGATCAGTTACTGTGTTTTGTGTGCTTCAAGTGCATCAGAAGCTGCATGTGTATCAGTGTTCAGGAGTTGAAACTGATTGAGTTTTAATGTTTAACATAGCAAACAGAGTGTGTTTATCCGCTGCCTATCTCTATGTTATTTTATTGTGGAGTTCTTCATTGCTGAGTTGAGTTTATGGGAGATTGAAGAACTTGGATGGTTTTAGCCAAAAATTTGCCAAAGGGGGAGATTGTTGAGTCTTTTGGTGTTGGCTGCATGTTTTGGCAAAACCAATGTGTTGAATAGAAGCATCTCCATATGTAGAACATTTCTTCAGTTGCAAGTTTTGTGTTTTGAAGCCATTCAGAAGCTGAAAATGCCATCAGAAGCTGAATGAACTGTAGCACTTCAGAAGCTGATTTCAGGTTCTGATGCCAGCGTTGACTTCTGTTGACCACATCAGAAGCTGGCTTTTCTGAATTGTTTTTGCGCGTATCTTGGAAGATTTAACAAGGAGTTATCTTTGTATAATTGCTTCTAGAATGCTGTTTGTTTTGGAGAAGATCTTATTGAAGATTTGGTTCAGTTTTAAGAAAACTCGTATTTTCTGTTTCAATCTTTTTGAAGATTCTTTCCTGGTTTATTTGGTTTCTGATTGGACCAATCTTAATTCAGAAACAAATCATGAAGATTGGTTTGTTATTTATGCTGCTGGACTGAAGCTATTTAAGGAGAGTTGCTGCTATTCAGAAATATACAAGACAAGAAAAACAGAGTACAATACAGAATTAGAGTCTTAGTGTGTGTATGCTTTTTAGCTTTGTTTTGTGCACCACTCATATGTTTTGAGTTGGTTTGTTTTAAGGTGTAATTCATTCTAAGCCTTTAGGTACGAATGAAGTTTGTTTATTGAAGTGTGTTCTTCAACTGGTTTGTTTTGTTTCAGAACTGGGTTTAGGTTCTAGGTTGGTTCAAGTGACTGGGCTGTTGCTTGAATAGGAAGTTAGTGGATTCTAATACTCATGCGTGGGTAGAAGTCTGACTAGGTGGAGATTGATTGCTTGGGATAGGAACTGGGAGTCAGTGTCTGAGTCTTAAGGATTAATTCCAATAGTGGATTTCCTTCCTGGATTGGTATCCCCCAGAGTAGGAGGTGTTTACTCCGAACTGGGTTAACAAACCTTTTGTTCTTTTTTTTTCTGCACTTTTTAATTCTGCTGCATAACTGTTTTTAAATTGTGCTGAGTCTCAAGTTCAGAACCTGTTAGGTTCAGAACCAGTTGTAATCAGAACCAGTTAACCTCCTTACCAGTTGCTAAAGCCAGAAATTTCAATTGGCATCAGAGCAGGCACCCTGCCTGTAATTTGGGTGAGATCCAGAGTTAATAATGTCTGGCTTTATGGAGAGAGAAGGAGGCCCTGTCAACAGACCACCCCTACTTGATGGCACCAATTATGAGTACTGGAAATCAAGGATGTGTGCATTCCTGAAATCCATTGACAGCAGAAGTTGGAAGGCTGTGATTAAAGGCTGGGATCATCCTGTGGTTTTGGACAAAGATGGAAACAAGACTGAGGTTCTGAAGCCTGAAGAGGAGTGGACCAAAGCAGAAGATGATCTGTCACATGGAAACTCAAAGGCCTTGAATGCTATTTTCAATGGTGTTGATAGAAACATGTTCAGACTCATCAAGCAATGTACTGTGGCAAAGGATGCTTGGGAAATATTGAAAATCACTCATGAAGGAACCTCTAAGGTTAAGCTATCCAGACTTCAACTACTCACAACAAAGTTTGAGAACCTGAAGATGATGGAAGATGAATCCATTCAGGATTTTTACATGAATGTGCTGGATATGGCCAATTCATTTGATTCTCTTGGAGAGAAGATGTCAGATGAGAAGTTAGTGAGAAAAATCCTCAGGTCCCTGCCCAGAAGATTTGATATGAAGGTGACAGCAATTGAGGAGGCTCATGACATTACCACTATGAAGGTTGAGGAGCTTATTGGTTCTTTGTTAAATTTTGAAAGTGCTTTCTGCAAACAGCCTGAAAAGAAAGGGAAAGGAATTGCTCTTGCAGTCAATTCTGAAGCTGGTGATCACCAAGAGTCTGAAGAGTATGATGATGACTTATCAGAAGCACTTGGGGTGCTGGGGAGACAGTTTGATAAGATTCTGAAGCTTGTTGATAGAAAGTCCAAATCTAAGGGTCAGAATATCAGGTTCAACAAAAGCAAGCCTCATAGTGATTTAAAAAGGACCAAGACTGAAGAAAATAGTAAACAATCACAAGGTGTGCAGTGCTTTGAGTGTGAGGGCTTTGGACATGTCAAGACAGAATGTCCTACTTTTATTAAGAAGCAGAAGAAGAAGTGTCTAGCTGCTTTATGGTCTGATGATGATTCTGAAGAAGATGCTGAGAGTAAATCTGCTAAGGTTGATACAGGCCTGATGGTAAGGTTAAAACAAAACTCAGGAGCTAGCTCAAAGTCTGATGCATTTTCAGAGTCTGAGACATTTTCTGAGTCTGACTCAGAGTCTGTAGCCTCATCTGTGTCTGAAGTTGCAAACCTCTCATATGATGAACTGTCTGAAAATTACAAGAATCTACACATCCGAAGTTTAGAAGTTTGCAAGCAAGTAGTGGATCAGAAGAAGGCCATTTGTCAACTGGAGGCTGAGAAGGGTGAGCTTTTGGTACAAAACTCTGATTTAAAAGAAGAAGTTAACCAACTGAATACTCAACTTGATCAGATGAAGAAGCAAGTTAGGATGATGAACTCTGCTACTGATAAGTTGGAGGAAATTCTGGATGTTCAGAAGCAAGGAAAAACTGGGTTAGGTTATGTTGATCAGAGTCTGAAGCTCAAGGAGAAAAATCATGTTAGTCAATTTGTACCTGCTTCTGAATCTTATGATTCTATGGTTGGAACATCAAAGAGGAGACCTCAGATGCAATCTCAGAAGAAAGCTCAGAAGCCAGCTCAAATGCAACCTCAGAAGCAGCCTCAGAAGCAAACTCAGATAATACTTCACAAGCAAGTTCAGATGCTGCCTCAGAAACATGCTCAGATGCATTCCCAGAAGTTTAACACAAACAAAAGAAGGAATCAACCTTGGGTTTGTCATCATTGTGGTAAAAAGGGTCACATTAAACCTTTTTGTTACAAATTGCATGGTTATCCCAAACATTTGCAACACAGAAAAGTTGAACCAGCAGTGAACAAGAGCAAAATCAAGAAAGTTTGGAGACCTAAGTGTGAAGTTTTTAAACCCTATGTGAAGACTGAGCTTTGTCATAATTTTGTGGCTAAAAAGGGGGAGAAAAACTTGTGTTTAAGTTCAGGCAAGAGCTGTTCAGAGTCTGTTCCATCAGAACTCTATGTTTCAGAAGCTGACAGAAGAATTTTTCAGAATTCAGAACCAATGCAGTGCACATGTGTTTGAGGGGGAGTGTGTGTCTCAGGGGGAGCTCAAGTTAATTAAATTCCTGAGTGATAATGTATTCCTGAAGTGTTTTCAGTTTCAAAAGTTACTTGTCTCATAAAGCACTGCTGTTCAGAAGTCAAGGGGAGTTTTTGTGGTTTTTGTGAGAAGCTGAGTTGCAGGGGGAGTGTTATGAAGCTGATTAGTCTGCTATGTGTTTGAAAAGCTTCAGGGAGAGTTTGTGATGATCAGGAGTTGATCAGTTACTGTGTTTTGTGTGCTTCAAGTGCATCAGAAGCTGCATGTGTATCAGTGTTCAGGAGTTGAAACTGATTGAGTTTTAATGTTTAACATAGCAAACAGAGTGTGTTTATCCGCTGCCTATCTCTATGTTATTTTATTGTGGAGTTCTTCATTGCTGAGTTGAGTTTATGGGAGATTGAAGAACTTGGATGGTTTTAGCCAAAAATTTGCCAAAGGGGGAGATTGTTGAGTCTTTTGGTGTTGGCTGCATGTTTTGGCAAAACCAATGTGTTGAATAGAAGCATCTCCATATGTAGAACATTTCTTCAGTTGCAAGTTTTGTGTTTTGAAGCCATTCAGAAGCTGAAAATGCCATCAGAAGCTGAATGAACTGTAGCACTTCAGAAGCTGATTTCAGGTTCTGATGCCAGCGTTGACTTCTGTTGACCACATCAGAAGCTGGCTTTTCTGAATTGTTTTTGCGCGTATCTTGGAAGATTTAACAAGGAGTTATCTTTGTATAATTGCTTCTAGAATGCTGTTTGTTTTGGAGAAGATCTTATTGAAGATTTGGTTCAGTTTTAAGAAAACTCGTATTTTCTGTTTCAATCTTTTTGAAGATTCTTTCCTGGTTTATTTGGTTTCTGATTGGACCAATCTTAATTCAGAAACAAATCATGAAGATTGGTTTGTTATTTATGCTGCTGGACTGAAGCTATTTAAGGAGAGTTGCTGCTATTCAGAAATATACAAGACAAGAAAAACAGAGTACAATACAGAATTAGAGTCTTAGTGTGTGTATGCTTTTTAGCTTTGTTTTGTGCACCACTCATATGTTTTGAGTTGGTTTGTTTTAAGGTGTAATTCATTCTAAGCCTTTAGGTACGAATGAAGTTTGTTTATTGAAGTGTGTTCTTCAACTGGTTTGTTTTGTTTCAGAACTGGGTTTAGGTTCTAGGTTGGTTCAAGTGACTGGGCTGTTGCTTGAATAGGAAGTTAGTGGATTCTAATACTCATGCGTGGGTAGAAGTCTGACTAGGTGGAGATTGATTGCTTGGGATAGGAACTGGGAGTCAGTGTCTGAGTCTTAAGGATTAATTCCAATAGTGGATTTCCTTCCTGGATTGGTATCCCCCAGAGTAGGAGGTGTTTACTCCGAACTGGGTTAACAAACCTTTTGTTCTTTTTTTTTCTGCACTTTTTAATTCTGCTGCATAACTGTTTTTAAATTGTGCTGAGTCTCAAGTTCAGAACCTGTTAGGTTCAGAACCAGTTGTAATCAGAACCAGTTAACCTCCTTACCAGTTGCTAAAGCCAGAAATTTCACCTATCACCCCTCAGCAAAATGGTGTAGTTGAGAGGAAGAACAGGACTTTAGCAGAATGTGCAAGGGTTATGCTGCATGCTAAGAAGTTGCCATATATGTTCTGGGCTGAAGCAATGAACACTGCATGTTACATATACAACAGAGTCACTTTGAAGAAGGGTACTACATCAACTCTGTATGAATTGTGGAAAGGGAGAAAGCCTACAGTCAAATACTTCCATGTTTTTGGGAGCAGATGCTATATCTTGACTGACAGAGAGAATAGAAGAAAACTGGATCCTAAGTCTGATGAGGGCATATTCCTGGGTTATTCAGTGAACAGCAGAGCTTACAGGGTGTTTAATTCCAGAACCAAGGTTGTGATGGAGTCCATTAATGTGGTAATTGATGATCTGACTGCTGAGAAAAATAGAAGTGAGCCTGAAGTTGTTCCAGAATCTGAAGCTTCAGAAGAACAAACTTCAGAAGCAGAAAAGCATTCAGAGTCTGAAGAAGCAGAAGATCAACCAGATCAAGTTCCTAATGGTAAAGGGCCATCAATTAGAGTTCAGAAGGATCATCCTAAAGACTTAATCATTGGAAGCTTAGATCAAGGTGTCAGAACCAGGAGATCAGATGCTGCTGCTACTGATTCATGTTTTGTGTCAAAGGTTGAGCCTAAAAATGTGAAAGAAGCCCTAACAGATGAATTTTGGATTGAAGCAATGCAAGATGAGTTGAATCAATTCAAAAGGAGTGAAGTGTGGGATCTTGTTCCAAGACCTGAAGGGCTGAATGTGATTGGGACTAAGTGGATATTCAAGAATAAAACAGATGAAAATGGTACTGTAGTCAGAAACAAGGCAAGGTTAGTTGCTCAGGGTTATACTCAAGTTGAGGGACTTGATTTTGATGAAACCTTTGCAGCTGTGGCCAGACTAGAATCCATAAGATTACTGTTGGGTGTATCCTGCATTCTCAAGTTCAAATTATTCCAGATGGATGTGAAGAGTGCATTTCTGAATGGATATTTGCAAGAAGAGGTATATGTTGAACAGCCTAAAGGTTTTGTGGATCCTAAGTTTCCAGAACATGTGTACAAGTTAAAGAAGGCTTTATATGGATTGAAGCAAGCACCAAGGGCATGGTATGAAAGACTGACTCAGTTTCTTGTGGCTCAAGGTTACAGAAAAGGAGGTTCTGATAAGAGTTTGTTTGTGAAAGATGAAAATGGGAGTCTGATGATTGCTCAGATTTATGTGGATGATATAGTGTTTGGAGGGATGTCTCAGAAGATGGTCAAACTGTTTGTTCAACAAATGCAATCAGAATTTGAAATGAGCCTAGTTGGTGAACTGACTTATTTTCTTGGTTTACAAGTCAAGCAAATGGAAGATACAATCTTCATCTCTCAGAGTAAATATGCCAAGAACATAGTAAAGAAGTTTGGAATGGAATCAGCTGCTCATAAGAAGACACCAGCTGCTACTCATCTGAAGCTAACCAAAGATGAACAAGGAGTTTCAGTTGATCAAAGTCAGTACAGAAGCATGATAGGGAGCTTATTATATTTAACTGCAAGCAGACCTGATATCACTTATGCTGTTGGAGTATGTGCAAGATATCAAGCTGATCCTAAGATGAGTCATCTGACACAAGTGAAGAGGATTCTGAAATATGTTAATAGCACAAGTGACTATGGAATCATGTACTCACACAGTTCAAGTTCTGAACTGATAGGATATTGTGATGCTGACTGGGCTGGAAGTGCTGATGACAGAAAGAGCACATCAGGAGGATGTTTCTTTCTAGGAAGTAATTTAGTTTCTTGGTTCAGCAAGAAACAGAACTGTGTTTCATTGTCAACTGCTGAAGCTGAGTACATTGCTGCTGGGAGTAGTTGTTCACAACTGGTTTGGATGAAACAGATGCTGGAGGAGTACAACTTGAAACAAGGTGTCATGACATTGTTTTGTGACAATCTGAGTGCCATCAACATCTCTAAGAATCCAATTCAGCACAGCAGAACCAAACACATAGACATCAGACATCATTTTATCAGAAACCTTGTGGAAGACAAGATTGTTCAGCTGGAACATGTAGCTACTGAAGAACAAGTTGCTGACATATTCACAAAGGCCTTGGATGCTAAGCAGTTTGAAAACTTAAGGAGCAAGTTAGGTGTGTGCTTATATGAAGAATTCTAGCAATTAAAGCAAACTGGATGTGAGGAAGGTAGAGTACCTGCCAGCTTTGTTAGTGCTGAGTGTGATGCTGTCTCTGATACTAAGTCTGAAGTTCAAACTGGGACAGTAGTTGAAGATGTTTGTGCAGTTTCCCTTCCCTATCTGAAGACTATGATTTGTCAGAATTTTATGGCTAAAAAGGGGGAGAAAATCTTATGCAATGTGTTGGCCTTGTTGGCTCTGATACTAAGAATTAGAAAATGTATTGCTCTGATTTGTGTGTCATTAATTCAGAAGGTGACTAGTTTTGCTCTGATACCAAGCAAGATATGACCAGATATGATCAAGGGGGAATATGTGTCTCAGGGGGAGTACAAGTTTGTTATATTCCTGAAGTGTTGGCTCTGATATGCTCAGATACCATAAATTCAGAAGTAAGGGGGAGTTTGATGTATGCTGAGTTGCAGGGGGAGTATGTGTGATGATCAGGAGTTGATCAGTAGCTCTGATACCTTGGAGTAGCTCTATCAGAGGTTCAGAAGTTGAAGCTGCATGTTTAACATAGCTGAATCCGCTGCCTAAACTAATTGCTATGATGTATCATTGTGGAGTTCTTCATGGCTGAGTAGATTTTATGGGAGATTGAAGAACTTGGATGGTTTTAGCCAAAAATTTGCCAAAGGGGGAGATTGTTGAGTCTGTTGTGTTGGCTGCATGTTTTGGCAAAACCAAGATATTGAGTAGAAGCATCTCCATATGTAGAACATTTCTTCAGTTGGAAGTTTTGTGTTTTGAAGCCATTCAGAAGCTGAAAATGTCATCAGAAGCTGAATGCACTGTAGCACTTCAGAAGCTGAATTCAGGTTCTGATGCCAGCGTTGACTTATGTTGACTTCATCAGAAGCTGGTTATTTTCAAGGTTTTTCTATGCGAATCTTTGCAAGATTTATTGAAGATTTATCCACGCATATGGCTTCTAGAATGATGATTTATTTGGAGAAGATTTTATTGAAGATTTGGTTCAAAGATATGAAATTCATATTTTCCTGTTATAATCTTTAAAAGATTCAGTACAGTTTTATTTGTTACATTATTGGACCAATCTTATTTCAGTAACAAATCAAATCAGAAGATTA